>JANAVB010032619.1:12244492-12384492 GCA_029216955.1 Iris pallida
TATATATATATACTATTAATATTAAGATATATATATATCTATATATATATTATAATATATAGTATATATATATATATACTATAATATATTATATATATATATCTATATATATATATATAATATATATTCTATATTACTAATTAGTATGTATTAAACAATAATATACATACTAATTAGTAATATATATATATATATATATATATATATATATATATATATATATATATATATATATATATATTACTACTTAGAGTATGTATATTATTGTTTAGAGCATATGTATATTCAGAGTGTATATATAGCACAAGTGGCACAGGGGGGCTCTCGGCGCGGAGACCCGGGATCGAGCCCCCCCTCCCGCACCTACCCTGCTGTGGCAGTGGCCACGAGGTTGGCGGGGATGCACGGACACCCAAAAAAAAATTATATATATATACACACACACTTTATATATATATATATATATATATATATATATATTTTATATATATATATATATATAAAATATATATATAAAATATATATATATATATATATATATATATATATATATATATATATATATATATATATGTACACAATAATTTCCCTCTTTCTAACTTAATTAATCAAATAAAATAGGAATATTAGGAATAATAGCAAAAAATAAGGGGGTCACCTGCACTTGGGTTGGGTGATTGGGCTAGGTTTGGGCTTGGAGCGATAATAACTATAATTTTAGTCATCATGATCATTGATGTAATGATAGTATCTGGGAGCTCATTTGGATGGTACACAAGTGGCATATGCGTAGTAGACTCAAAATCGGTCAAGATAATATATTGGGTTAATTGGGTTGGATCAATGTCGAGCCACAAAATTAAATTGGAAGTTAGGACAAGTTTTATGGTAGATGGTTAAATGGTCTAAATTGACCCAAAAGTTGTACGATATAAATAGAGTACAAGAGAAGAAGTTTGAGTGGGACATAATATATCAACATAAAGATAAATTTATCTAGATCAAAACTCGTGAAGAAAGTTTCGAGGGACTGACATCCCTGGCGCTTCAAAATTTAAAGTCATAAAAAAAGTATATTTAATTATCAAAACTAATTATAAAAAAATATTAGAAATAATTCATTTAAATTTTTTAAAATAAATTCTAAAATCCAGAGGACTTACAACCTACCCACCTTAGAGAATTTCGTCCTCGAAATTACATTAAGACATAGTATAAAAAGGATAGAAGATTAATATCTTAAAGGAGTCAGGTACGACTAGTCGTACATGGTTCATGTGGGATGCTGATTCCACTAATATCTAGGGTGCATATCCTACTAAATTCTAAATGCACCTTTGCTTTATAAGTGAAAAAACAAGGCCATGGTTGTGATTCTAATAGCAAGGTTTTGGAAAGGAATACAGGAATTTTGGTATTATGATCCACAATAATCCTAGGTACTATCTATAAGAGAAATACTATCAATTTACTGTTAGTCCTATATCGGTCAGAGTTTCAACAGGCAAAATGAATTAATTCGGTTGGATATACTAGAGCGAGGTGGCATAGAGGGTTTCATAAGGTCATGGCGAGGAGGCAAGTTCAGGAGAAGTGCGAACAGAGGATTTACAGATCATGGTAAGGAAAAATTTGGATAAGTTCTATGAGTAAGACATGACTACCTAGTCAAAAATTTGGAAATAAATTGGTGCCTATGATAATACTAATATTAGGGACAACGAGGTATAGAAATCAAGGATTGGTTTAAAGTCAAGGCATGACTAGGGTAGAATATGGTCTTCTTAATCGTATCTTTAGAATGATAAAAAGCTAAATCACGCAACTGTTATTTACAAGCTTAGAAATAGGAAGGAAAAGAATATGGATATATCTAAAACAATTATTTGAAGTCACTTAGAATAATATAAAAATCAAGTGGGCTGAGATAATTACACACCAGTTCGTACTATAATTTAGCCTATCTATCAGGTTCTTAGGGTAACATATGATCCCTCAAATTCGGCTAGCCAATCTTAATCCAGAATCAAACTCATAGTATTTGAAAGTCCTTGATATCATCCAAAAAAATTTGTTAGTATATTCTATTTCATGGCTTATCTTTTTCAATTGTAACCTCTGCTAACGCAATATCAAGCTGCTCATAATATCCTTTAGCCTTGAAAATACACATTTAATTTATCATCCACTATGCACATTTCTACTTAGATCCCATTTATCAATCTATTAGGGTAACTCTACCTCTCCATCTTAAAATCTTTTCTTCTCATCTTACGCCATAATCTTGATCAGGTGCTTACAATTTTCCATATCAATGTCTTCATATTTCATTATCACTTTTCTATCCTTACCTTTATGTGTCATAAATTTGTATCGTCCATTGCCTCGAGATGATCTCCTCATTCTTTATCTGGATCTTAACTTCAAGATCTTGGTTAAGGTATGGTTCTCTCTGTAATCCTCTTTATGTCATCGTAGATAACCATGGTCATAATCATCGTCTCGATAACCTTTTTTTCTTTTTTTTTCTAGAAGTTTCAATCTTATTCATCTTCATTTATTCGGACTAAACGTGATGTTCCTTATAATTCTCTTTTTTTGTATATCTACTACTTATCCTCAAACTAATACAATGTTCCAGTTGTAATTCCTCTAAGGTTTCTAACAAACTTGCATCAACAAAAGGGTCTAGTAGTCTGCCAATTGAGGTGTGGTTCTAACTTTATTCCTAGATCCTTGGCTACGATTAATCGTCGAAGATCATGATCAATTCTTAAAAATGATCAACCCTAGAACTCCAAACTATACCTTCACAAGCCTTAAGTCATCCAATAATAGCCTAACCAATGATCTACCTTATCTATCCATAAGCAATACATTACATGTTTCTCACAAGCATGCCTAACTATCTGCTAGAAAAAATTTGAGGCTTGGTCAATAAGTACTTATATCTAACACCTCTATCATAGTCTAACTTTATTGGTCATTCTTCTAGTCCCTATCTCTAAGAACTTAATCTTACATACTCATTGATCATATTTCTCTTTGATATTGTTAAATCGATAATAATCTTCCTATGGTGGTTCTTCATCATCCTCGAAATTTTTTTTTTCCTATTATGTCATACTTCTGAATTCTATATCCTCTACATAAAAAATTCCTCAAATTTTGTATGACATAACTCCAAATGTTTATATCTAGTCGTGATCATCATTCTTCATCAATTTGTTTTATCTCGTCGGAATCCTTGGACTCTATTTTCTACCGTCCTTCAGGTTTGCACTCTTCAATATAAAATCCAACTGGGTCTTCCTTCAAGTCGTATTCCTACTCATCTTATTCTTTTTAATCAAGGAATCTTCACGTTCTTCTAACCAACTCGAGTGGATCACGTTAACTTCTATTCCAACTTAGGCTAGCCTAGACAAGGCGGCATAGTTTAGTCGAATAATCCCTATGTTTTTTATTAGGGTGAAGCTTGGTACCGTACTCTATTTCACATCCTATCTTGGGAAAGTGTCTATACAAGCCTACCCACCTTAGCTAGTCGCCTAGTCTTATCAAGCATGGGTTCCTATATCCTTCCAGTAAAACTTTTTAGCTCAATGTGATAATTTACATGATGTTGTCGAATCACTAATTTGTGACTCAGCAAATCATTCAACCAGAGGTATTTTTCTATAGAATTTCAACCTCGATAGAAATGCCATCCTTATCATATATGTCTATCTAGTAGTGACATCTACCCAAACCTCTATATACCCCAAATAATCACCTATAAAATATTTCATCTGTCTTAGTCACAATCAATAATAAGATAATGAAGAAGTGATCGTCAACATAAGTGTTCGTCCTTCCGATGGAGGAAAGACGAGAATTCATAAATAAGAATTCAAGAATGGTATGCTTGAGCACAAATATGAATTTTCAAGGGCGATAGTAGAAGTCGAAAGAATTTTCAATAGCAGTAGTGGATTAAGATTCTAATATATAAATCTAATACATGCTCGTTCGGTATAGTAACGTAACCGAAATAATTTATCTCGACCTTCATGGGCCACGACAAAAATATGTCACTCCCAGTCCTAAAATATACAGGAACTTGAGGTACAAGCATGCCAGTTAATACGATCTAGGGTAAGTTTCCAATTTAATGGACTAATCCCTAGACATACTACGCTGTCAAGGGTACTAAAAGTATCTAATCATCTAAATCTCAATCCACAATAATGAAGCGAATATCAAGAATGACCATAATATATTAAAGTTGGCCATCCAGTAATATACATGTTTAAGCAAGCTCATGAAAAGAATAAGCTTATAAATAATAAGCTACGTAGCAACATGAATCAAATAAGGATAAAATGTATACAGGAAAGAGTAAGTGCAATACCAAAGAACACACACACACACACACACACACACATATATACCCGAAACTTTGGTGCATCACACAACATCTGCCCAGCTACTCTGTACTAATTGCTCAGCTAATACCTGGAGAGATCACCAGGTTCTCAGCGGAACGTAACGAGATACTAAAATGTATGCCATAATATGAACTGAATAAAATGAATAACCCGAATCATAATATTGCCTAATATCTAGTCATCAATCAGCAAATCATATCTCTGACCAATCATAATCAATGGATGGCATACCATCCCATGACAAGACACTATCCTATGATACGGTCTAATATAGGTACACAAACTAACCATTCTATGTGAATGCATGTTTGAAGACAACTTTGGAGCGTTTGGGTAGGTGAATAGGGATCTGCGTCGAAACACCAGCCGACGTCGGATTATAAGCCGATATAAATATATATGCACTAGTATACCTCCCGATCGTAGCTAGCGTACAGCTAGTGGCCGCTGCCGGACATATCCCTAGTATATGTATGGCCTATAAACCGCCCATAACCGGGTCCCTACTGAGGCTGGAATAGAATAATTGTCTATCACATACGCCTACTGGTAGTCTTTCCCGCCCATTAACTGTATAAGTCGTATCCACGACTCAAATAATCTGTAACTCAATGCAAGTCTCCAGCCTAGACACCATCTAACTCTATATATACCGACACACGAACCGCTCATACTGATGATCAGTCGAATGCGTAAGCTCATGCCAACACAATGAACCCTCACTCACAGTGCCATGTAATATCTCGCGACAAGTCACAGAAGTTATTCTCGATAACTTCACATTTTTCGGGTATGTCAACTAACGTTAAGTCACACACGCACACACCCATAACATCGATGCCACCATCGATAAAACCCAAGTCATCCTTGGATACACACTAACAGTGTCACCGACTAACAACACAAGAGTAGATATAAATAATATAAACAGAACAAGTATGGCAAGGTATCTTGTCTAGAGTGAAGCAGTAATTCGATAATTTCCTGCAGTTAAATTGTCAAGTCCAAGATGGGTAGCAATATAATAGTCTCCATGAACGTCGCCGGATGCTGAAACAAATATCACCAACATTCCCAGAATAAAAAAATAGCTGGGATATACAACCCATAAGTCCAATTCTGGACACGGAGGCAAAATGGTAATTTTGGGTCAAGATATGGTCCGTTGTTGGACCCACTTGCACTGAAATTCGTATCAAGATCAAAGTCATCAAAATCTAGCAAACTATATATCTATGAGTTCAGAATGACAATATGAATCCAATGGTATATCCAGAATTGGATTACGATGAGTTGACCTCAAGATGACCCGTTGACTCGGACGTTGGAATCTGGTTTGCACGAAAATGCATACCGAAGTTCAAGTCCACTAAATCTAGCAAAGTATATGTCAACGAGTCTAAAATGACAACCCAACGGTATATCCATAATTGAATTCCGATGAGCCGATCTCAAAATAATCCGTTGACCCGGACTATGGGGCTCGATTTGTACCGAAATGCGTATCGGGGACCACGTCCTCCAAATCTAGCAAACTATATATGAATTCGGGCCAGAATGATGCCACCGGTGGTGTCAGTATTGGAATTCGGAGTCACAGGTTCAAAATTAAAATTTTACAAGTTAGAAATTACGAATTCGGACGACCAACTTTGGTGCCAATTTTAATCATTCAAACGATCTCGCAATCGAATGGAACTTTAATCACAAGAAGTTGGTTATACCTGCTTTGCATAGTAACTAGTAGCACATAAAATAGAGCTGTGATAGCGGATATACAAATCGACAAAGTTGGCTCCATAAAACTGTCAAAAATAAATATAATTATTCGGACAACTTGGTGGCCGATTTTGACCTATCAAATGAACGAATTAACAGTTGAAAATTTAGGTGGAGGTAGAGCTATATACCGAGATTGCAAGAAAGAGTTAGACGATCCAACGTCGGATTGTCCAAAAAAATGCGTCCAAAGTTACTGCGACGAAGCACGAATTCTGATTTCAACACTTGTGCGTCACGACGGGATCAACTTCCAAATGCAGAAATCGATCCTGTCACTCGTCGTGGTCGACAATGGTAATCTGGGAGGGGTTCGCCAGAGTGTATACGTGGGCAACAATTGGCGATAGTTGGCAGATGTGGTTGTGCGCGCTCGTCCATCTGCTACTGCAGCGCTCGCTGCTACTATCGTTGTCACAACTATCACGACCTCTTGCAGTTGTACATATATACGTGTATGGCTTAGCGTCGATCAACATAATGGTGGGGGCGTGACCTGGTGCTGTTGTCGACAGATGAAAGGAAAGACAGGATGGAGGCGGCTATGGCTTCCTAGTGATGGGGCTAGGTTTCTATGGAGAATAAGAGTTTATATGTATGAAGGAAGCAAGAGGGGATACGGCTCTTGCCAGTTAAGGGATTGGTGGTCGATAGGCCATACGCGCATCCTCTGGCGCTTCTGTGAGGTCTCAGCGTGCCTACAGTAGCTAGCTATACGCGTGCAGTAGGGAAGGGGATGAGGGAATAGTAGTTTAAATTTGAGGGCAGTTAGGTATTCGTGGGTTCGAATTTGGGTTGTTGTTTGACCCGGTTCGTCCGTCTAACTCAAGAGATGAGCTTATGTTATTGGGACAAAAGATTGCTTAAGGCTGGCTTGGGTTAGAGGGTTTTGGAAATTTAAGGGAAGAAAATGAATGATTAAAACTTCTTACAAAGTTTGTTTATCAAATTCTATCATTCTACTTATAGTACTATTATTAATGCTAGTAATCAAGTAAGTGATTAAACAGAATATGGGGGATAAACTAAATTATATTTTTTTAACCCGTTGGTAATGCCATTCTATTATTCTACATTCCGCACTCGTTATGGCCACTACGAGTTCTTGGTAATGTTATTTGGCCTGACAAATGCCCCTATTTCTTTCATGGATCTAATGAATTGGTTGTTCCGTCTCTTCTTCAACAAATTCGTAGTAGTCTTCATCGAAGACATGCCCGTCTACTCGAAGGACTAAGCACAATACGCAGAGCATCTGCAGACTATACTCCAGATCCTTCGAGATAATCAGTTGTATGCGAAGAGGAGAAAATGTACGTTCTGGCTGAAAAACATGTCCTTCTTTGGACACATCATCTACGCTGGAGGCATTTCAGTTGATCAAAAAATTATTGAAGCAGTTTTTGATTGGAAATGACCCACAACGGTCAGTAAAATTCGAAGCTTCCTTGGGTTGGCGGGTGTGAGACTCGTCTCACAGTATCAGTATTTATATACGGATACGTATTTGGTGCCAAATCATGTATTTGTTCTATATTTAGTTCCTGTAATTACCTGCTAATTATTTTCATGTATTTTATTTTGTACTTGCCTAGCTCTTGGTTCATTTCGGTTTATGTTGAACCAACTTGGTTTATCTTGGTTCATCATGAAAAGGGATGAATGGCTTAGATTGAATGGAGATGAATGAATGGTGGAGATTACTTGGGCTTGGTATATATGCCACTTTTTCTCTCTTTTCTCATTCACTCTCATTCATTCCTCTTCCACCCAACCCTAGCCATTAGAGACAGGTAAGTACATCTTGCCAAAACCTTGAACAAAGTTATTTTTGTTTGTTCTATTCTCTTCTTTCCATGATTCTAAGCCTCTTTAGAACTTGGAATTTTTTATTTTGATGGCTATTTTTTATAGATCTAAGTTTTAATATTTTCTTGTTTTCTTGGTTTTGATTTATTAAAGCTTGGTAGTCCCGATTCGGACTTGTTTAGACCCTTGGAAGTCCCGATTCGGACTTATTTTCAGCAAGTTATGCTCTTTTGAAGTTTTTGGGTTTCCATGAAGCTTTGCTGCTATTTGGAGAAGAAGAAAAGTGCCGGCGCCTAGTCTGGCCCAGGTGCCTTGCGTGCCCTGGCACCCCCTTCCCCCTTACGCTCACGGTGCATAGGTGCCAATACGATGCGCCTAGTCTAGCCCAGGTGCCTTGTGTGCCCTGGTGCCCCCTTTCCCCTTGCGCTCACGGTGCTTAGGCACCAATGTGATGCGCCTAGTCTGGCCCAAGCGCCTTGTGCGCCCTGGCGCCCCTTCTCCCTTGTGCTCACGGTGGTTAGGCGCCAATGTGATGCGCCTAGTCTGGCCCAGGCGCCTTGCGCACCCTGGACCCCTTTCCCTCTTGCGCTCATTGGTGCTTAGGTGCCTATTTTGGTACGCCATTTTGGACCTGGCGCCATTACGGTCCTAGCGCCTATTCAGGACATGTGTCAAGTTGGCCAAGCGCCTATCTGGCCATGCGCCTCTCTAGCCTGGCGCCTTCGACCCAGCATCCATCTTATTCTTGGCGCCAAGCATGCCTATGCGCCTCTCCTGGCCCTAGCACCCTTGTATACCTAGGTGCCATCCTGGCCTTGGCGTTCCTTGAATCTCGTGCCACTCCGCGTGCACCACCTGACCTGATGGTCGTGCGCCATATGGTGTGCACCCAGTGTGATACGCACACCTCCATGTCTCTTTCTTGTTCATTCATCTATATGTTTGGTGATTCCCGACATGTACCCTGAGCTTTGACCCGATCTTAGCATGGCCGTTTTGACCTTTTTATTGTTTAAGCTATTTTGTAGCTAGAATCTTGAAAATCTCTAACATGAAAGTTGTAGATCTTTGTATTAGTTTCAATAATCTTCTTGTTTTAATTTAATTGGGATTTATATGGAACTAATAATTTCAATTATAGTTTTGACCTTTTGGCATATTTTCTGTACTAGGCATTTTTTATATTTTCTTCGACTGTAATAAATCCTTAACATGATTAGATGATCTCGTATAGTTAGAAAATGATTATACACCCTATATACACTTGACACTAGCACATGTTCAATTATTATTCTATGTCTTGCACTTACTTTTATTTATTCTTTTTACATGTCGTGATATGTCTTTCCTTTCGATTCATTCTTATATGCTATGATATGTATTGCCATGCCTTCCCAGATCTATTGTAATATGCCGTGTGAATTTCTTTTATGGTCCATCGTGGCACACTCTTGACACACGCCATTCATTGCTTACTAGATAGTGGCCCATCGTGGCGCACTTATGTTACATGTCTTCTTTGCTTACTAGATAGTGATCCATCGTGGTACACTCTTGCACATGTCTTTCCTTGCTTACATGATAGTGGCATGTCATGGCGCACTCCCTATTTTCCCTATAGTGGCTCGTCGTAGCGCACTTCTAGCTTCCAGCTTATTTTATTTTCTAGTTGTGGCTTGTTATAGTGTACTTTCTTGTAGTGTCAAGTCTTGTATATCATGTCTAGGATGGATTCTACGGAATGCCACACCCAGAATCCAACAAGAAAATGTTAAGGACTAAGAAACTAGCTTGATTATCTAGATCATTGGGAGAGGAGAATTTTTCAGTTACCTGCAAGTCCTTTGTCCCTACCCCAACCTAAATGGATTTGGAGCTATGTGTCATGATGAGCACACTTCCAGAGCACCACCGAGTATTGTACCTTGTATATGTCTATAGGATACATTTGTCTCCTGGGCGATGTACCCACTATTATATGTCTATAGGATACATTTGTCTTCTGGACGATGTACCCACTATTAGATCTTGGATACGTTTGTCTTTCAGGTGATGTATCCACCATTACTTTCTGTTCCTTTTGGCCTGGATAAGTCGGGTAGTCTGTAGGGCAGGTAACTGGATTGGATTTCTCAAAAGTGCATATGTTAGTAATTAGGATTGTAATAACCCTAGTTAGCTAAAGTATCAAGCCGTTCTCATTGCTTGGCCATTATTGTTGTATGGATTCCAGTCCAGTCTAGTTTTGTCTAGGCAGTGTCCGTATATTTAATTTAGTACACTATTGTTGATGCTTTACTTTTGTTGATAAATGATTAGAAACTAAGTTTTGTTCAGGAGAAAGGTTACAACCCCGGTCCTTATTTGATTTACGGGTTGTAACCTGGGTTCCAGATTTGTTCCCAAGTCATCTAGTCATTTGTCGTCCTATTCAGTACTCACACGCCATACATAATCCTTATGCTATACAATGATTAGAGACTAAGTTCTGTTCGGAATAAGGGTTACAACCCCGGTCCTTTTTTGGTTTACGGGTTGTAACTTGGCTTCCGGAATAATTCCGAAGTCATCTTATCCATTATCCTTCTATATAGTTCTAACATGCTCACATGTCCCAGTTACCTCACATGCTTACATAACTCGGCTACTTAACATGCTCATATGTCCAGTTTATCTTACATGTTTACATGCTTCCTTTACTTTATGCTCCTGGTTTCTTTGCTTATTGTCTTTTCTTTTCTCGGGATAAGTGCATTGGTAGTGCATGAATCTCGATCCGCATTTACTTATTTCTGTCTCTATCTGTTGTTATGTTAGTTATTGCTGGTTTTAGTTCATAAGTTTGGTTTTTTTGTGGTACTTGCTATTTGGGGTCTGACCCTACTGGTTTTGTTTGGCCAGATCTGATAGATGAGCCCGAAGGATCTTCCGTACCATCTACTCGGCGGTGACTACCCGGAGCACCAGAGTACCTTAGTAGATTTCTTATATCATTCTTCCACTAGTTATGCACATTATTCTTTTGTGGCGTTTAGCCTCCGAGCACGTGTTTAGCTTATGTTTTGGGATCATGACATGTAGCCTACGGGCCTAAACATGATGTGCATATTCTAGACTATAGCTAGAGCTTATCATGTATGACTATTACTCTTGCTAGTTCTTCACTTTGTATTACTAGCTTCATGATCATCCATGTATATATAGTTTGGGACACTTTACTATTTTATGTCTGATGATCATACTTCTTGTACTTTGCATATTTACTTGTGATTGAAATACCTAGGATCACTTGACCTAGGATTAACTGTTGGCTTGTAGTAGTAATCCCATGTCTTGACAGCTTATACGTTATTTCAGAGTGCAGTTGTGCAACTTGGAGGGAATGGGCATAGAACTTCGGGTTCAATTCATGGGCGCACAGCTGGTGCAACTGCGGCTAGAGCTGAGCTAATTAGAAAAGATCAAGTCTGCTCAGAAGAATGATCATTACCTGGAGAAAATGTAAAAGCTTATATCAAAAGGGAAGGCATCTGACTTTGTAGAGGACGAGTCAGGAATGTTGCGAGTGAAGGATCGACTATATGTCTTGGATAATCCAAAATTCGAAAAGGAGATAATGTCGGAAGTACATTATACAAAATATTCCATACTTTTTGGTAGCACCAAGATGTATAAGGACCTCTGTATTATCTTTTGGTGGAACGACATGAAGTGAGATATGGCACTTTTTGTGTCGCAATGTATGGCCTATCAACAGGTTAAAGATGAGCACCAAAAACCAAACAGGGAGATGCAGAGCCTTATCATTCCAAAATAGAAGTGGGATCACGTCATGATGGACTTTGATGGCCTGCCGAAGACGCCACGGAGAAATGATGCCATCTGGGTCATTGTCGATCGATTAACCAAGTCGGCGTGCTTCATTGCCATTAAAGCTACTTGGAGTGTCGATCGTCTTGTCCAGAACTGACTTGATGAAATAGTTTGGCTGCACAGGGTCCCATCCATTGTCTCAGATCGAGATGGGCGATTCAAGTCACGTTTTTGGTGTAGTGCTCAGTTAGCATTGGGGACCAAGTTCAAGTTTAGCTTAGCTTATCATCCTCAGACTGATGGCCAAACTAAGCGGATGAATCAGATTCTCGAAGACATATTACGACTCTATGCAATCGACTTGAAGTCAAGTTGGGACATTCATCTACCTTTGGCCAAATTTGTATATAACAATAGCGATCAGTCTAGCATCCAAATGACACCGTACGAAGCTTTGTACGGCCAGAAGTGCAAATTACCTATTTGTTGGGATGAAGTCGGGAAATGGTAGATACTCGGCCAGGAACTGGTGGAGCAAACTGTATAAAAAGTTAAGCTGAAACGGAAGAGATTGAAGATTGCACAAAGTCGGTAGAAAAGCTGCACAAACACGCATCGAAGACCGCTTGAGTTCCTGGAAGGCGATCACGTATTTATGAAGGTAACGCCAATGCGTGGGGTCACTAGGTTTAGAGCAGAAGGGAAGCTGAGTCCAAGATTTGTGGGTCCCTTCGAGATTGTAAAACCCCTAATTTTTATGAGTTTTTTTTAAATATTTTTGCTTAAATAAAATAGCCATGATTTTTTATATTTTTAAAAAAGAATATTTCTTTATGAATATAATCTTAGTCAGGGATTAGTTTTGTGACTATGTGACTCGAAAGCATGGCACGGCTATGGCGGCGTATGCCATGACTAGTATTTTAGCTATAGATATCTCTATATTTATTTATTTTAATTTCCATGTGCCTACAATTCATTAAATCGTATTATGGTTATTATTCCAGGTTTTAATATTTATTTATTGATTTAATTATTTATTTAGTTTGAAAGGTTTTATAAAAAGAAAAGAAAAATAATAATAATATTGCTTGTAAATAGTAATAGTAGTAGTATCTTACTAGCTATATGTATAATACCCAATTATTTGGTTATTACTATTTTTATTATTATCATCATTATATTATTATTTTACTATCAATATCATTTATTTTGGTTATTCATTTATTCCTTAGAAAATGATTTTGTAGATATTTACAGGTTCATTTATAAAGGTACAATATAAAATAAAGTTTAGAAATTTATATATATATATATATATATATATATATATATATATATATATATATATATATATATATATATAAAAGAAGTCAACAACAGGTGCTACTGTTCCCTTGCGGGAACAGTAGAAAGCAACCCGAGCCCAAAGGGGGCTCAGGCCCGCGCGGCTACCCTCTCCCTATATTCACTTGAAAGAAGAAGGGGATGAGGGATTGTAAAAACTCAAACCCTAACCTAAGAACACCGCCACCACCAGGGGACCCCGGCAAGTCTCCTGCCACCGTGCGCGTGCCATGGCGTCGTCGCACCACCGCACAGCAGGACCGCGCGCGACAGCAGGAGCTGCAGCAACCCAACCAAGGTATCAACTTCCAGCTCTCTTTTCTTCCTCCTTGCTTGACGGTTCTTCGATCCGTAAGACATTTTGGAAAGCCTAGTCGACCCTCTCGCAATCCCAAAAATTAGTTCCAAATATAGTCGAGCCATCGATTCTGAAAATCGATGCAAAAATGGTAAAAAAACTATTTCGCAGGCAGTAGATGGGTCGAACCAGTACCCAGTTTTGGAAGACGTATTTTGAATCAAACGATAGGAATTTTAGAAATTTGTCTGAAGGCAATTATAGACAACATATACCAGATTAGAACCTTTATCGTTGATCTTGATTCATTAAGAAAGTGCAAAGTTATTTGATTTCAAAAATAAAGCAAAACATGTTTTCGAAAACTAGATTTTTGGGAAAAATTCTTCGATACGACGTGCGTCCACCCAAACCGGGCGCTGTGGTCACGAACCAAAATCATCGAAAGGTGCGTATCGACTTTGTGGACGTGTGGGCTTCGACGGAATTCAAATTTGTTGCGTGTGCGCGACGAATTTGATGTGTATCCGTCAAAATTTACCGTATCGATATTTTTGCAAATTCTCCAATTACTTTGTGCACGTTCGTCAAATCAAGACGAAACTTGTGCCAGTAGGACCGTATTCTTTTTTGGTCCTATATGCCAAGTTTGGTCTGATTCTGAGAAGGTCGACCGAAATGCCTATTTGGCGGGCCCGCGACCCGCTCCAACGGGCAAAATTGTGCACAGCCTGCCAAAATCCAACTTTGGACATACGGTTGGGTTCATCTCCTCAAACCAGACTCGTAGACGTATAGTTTGATGACTTTAGAGACCATAGATATTGGCACAAATTTTGATGCAAAACAGGTCCTAAGACGGAACCCGAAATTATGATTTTGTCCCAGTTCCAAAATTGGTCTTTTGGACAGACATTTCCTAGATATATCTTTTATACCCAACATGTTCGTGATGTTTGTTTCAGCATCTGGAGCTGTCTGTGGATTTTGACTTTCGTGCTGACGATTCTGACTATTGGATTTTGCCACATCTCGTACCAACCTCAGGCAAGATACCTTGCCATTTGCTATTTATCTACTTAGCTCATATTCATGCATTATCCATTATTTACTTCTGCAAAATAAACTGTAATACTTTGTTTAAATAGAGTTATATTCCTGCTATTTATTTACTTAGTACACATTTAAACCTAGAGTTAAGGGACCGTCCTTTTGTTGTGTTGTATTCATAGGCCTTGACACCTCTGTACCACAAAGTCGTATGTCGCATATAGAACTCAGACATGTGTGACTTGTTGGCCACCGGTACGTATAAGCCGTGTGAAAGGATTAACCGCTAATAAAATTGCATGCTAGTTTGCCTTAGCAGTTATAGAGGTTATGTGTTGTCAAGGCAACATATAGGCATTGGGTGGGAAGGACATATCCTTAGCGTATGGGCTACTATGCATATTTCCCTTGTGACCGTATGCTCCGTCGGAGATGCGGGTTGATGACACTTATTTTATTGCTTGCACGTTCGAGGAAAGGTTATGCTTGAGGCTCTTGGTGCCCCAAGTGGGGACTATGCCGATCTAATGTTTAGCAAGAGAGCCCATGCGTTGGAGGGATGTTCTTAAACTGCATTCACATAGAATGGTAGGCTACCCTTATCCGTTAGGTATGAGTACTCTTGGTTTGGGTACTTGTATCTGATCGTGGCTTGGAACAGTAACTTGTCGCGGACTAGTTTGACACATCTTGTCCTTGTTTGGTTGGAAGGATGGTATGCTAATTCAAAGGTGGAGTGTTGGACCATGTTATGATCTGATTAACTTATTATTGAGCAGTATTTATTCAGTTTATATGGCATGATATTGTGTATCTTGTTACGTCCCTCTGAGGACCTGGTGATCTCTCCAGGTGTGCGTTCTTGTCTTCCGCAGGTATTCTAGCAGAGATCGTGATCTTCTCCATTCCTTCGAAGATGACGTGTCATGGACCTTTTTGCTACCTTCGCTAAATCATTTCATATATCATGTACTTCTTTTCTTTTAAATAGTCGGTAGTGGATTTGTCTCCGCCCAACATCTTGTACAATGATAATTCAAAGTTGATTTATGACATATCTTTTATTTCCTTTATTTTGTGGATGAGTTTAGATTACTCTTGGTTTACTGCATTTTACAGCTTATGTATACATACGAGATTTCCATATATTGGAGTATACTTCGTATGTATGCAGCTGGCATGAATCTGTACCTAGTCCTAAGTATTTTGGGATTGGGGCATTACAGAGATACTTGTTTTTGTTGTGATGCGGAAAAATACGATTATGAAACACTATCGCTATCGATTAGTCAGGACCGATTAAATTAAGATCCTTTCCTCGTTATGGAATGGCTTCTTCGGAATCAAGTCCCATATTCAGCGGATTGTGCCTCGAGGATGGACTCTGCGGCTGAGTCGGAAGAGACCTCTCGTTGCCCTATTTTTTCATGTCATACTTGCTTGTTTGGCTTTGTCTTTGGTTTTCTGAATGCATTTTCATAAATATTTTTGATAGATTTTATTGTTTGCATTCTTTGAACTTCATATTTCATATCAAACTCGAAATAGAAGGGTAGAGTGCTAATTCATTGCTTGTGCAAATTTTAGGTGATCACGTAGGCACCGTCATGCGCAATTGTCTTCTTTTCTCTCACTGTAAGTAAATCTAGGTAAGTGGCTGACCCTTCTTCCCCTTGACCCTCTTATCTTCAATCAATTGATAGCATCATTATGAATCAATATGCTAGCTGTAGCCGCAACAACACAAATGCTTATGTTAAATGAACTGTTATACGAGTTCTCACGTGCACATGCTATGGAACAGCATGCTACATGCTTATATTTTACATATAAATGTTGTAAATGATAAGACGGTATATACCGAATTCGGTTGAGTTTTCTATGAAATTGTAGACCATGCTTGAATAACTAAATTGTAGACCGTGCACGGTCATGGACAACTTGTACACAAGGACGATGTCTCCTCGAATAGTAACCTAGGGCCACGGGACCGATTCTGCCTAGAGGAAAACACAGTATAGTTGAGCTGGGTTTAAGCAACGGATAATTTGGGAACTTACAACGGAGCTCGCTACTTACATTGAAAGGATCACATCTAACCAGGCTATGTCCAGGTTGGCTAGTTAATGCCAGTGACGTCCACATGATACATTGTTCAAATTATCGTTAACAAACTGACATGATAAGCTGTATATTGGATGGCAAGCTCTATCGTAGGTAAATTCTAGCATAAATTACTTTATTTATGTTTTGTCAAACTGCTTGCATGAAACTGACTAGGATGGCTAGAAAGATTACTAAAATATGTTGCATGTTTCACATAAATTCTTAAACTAAACGAGAGCATGAACATAAATAGCCACCTACCAGTACACATGTAATGTACTGATCCTCGTCCTCCACACTTACTCTGAACCAGGATAGCGTGCCAAGGAACTGAAGGTGACACTTGCAATATTTTGAAGGCTTACGAATGTAAGAAGGCAAATCTCGAACCTTTTTAAGACTTCGATCCCATGTCACATCAACTCTCTTTGATTCCAAGTCTAAGAGAGTATTTTATAGCTTATGTATAAAGGGATATAAATGTATAGAATGGCTATCTCATCGATGTTCAATTTGTAATAGAGTCAGTTTGTAAGCCCGTACGACACCTTTGTATCGAGTCTGTAATATGATGTTCATTATAAATAAAGAAAAAGTTTCTTCTATACAATATGTTCAATTTACTTTGCGTACTCTCATTGTTGTTGCGTTTTGGATAACCTTATGAAAGTGCCTTGTGTAAGCACAACCTAGGCTCAGTACAGCATCACGCACAGGAACGAACATTGATTCTTCAAAATCGAGGTATGATATTATTTGTCTAATATTTTAATAGAAGATAGAAATGGGAGGATAGTTATGATTCTTAATAAAAAAAAAGTTGGGAAGATGAAGGTTTACATAAGTAGCACGGAAGTAAATGAAAATTGGCTCGCAACAGAACTGGTCTATTCTGAACACCTTTTTGTAGAACGGATGTCCCGGCCAAACCATTTGAAATTGTATGGATGTCTAATTAGACATGAAAATACACATAGAGATATTTCCATTAGTTTTGATTCCACAAAAAGATGAGGTAAAAAATTACATGAAACACTAGATACAAAACAACGTACCTGCTGAAACAAATTCAGACTTAGATCCGAATTTCGGTTGACTTGTAGCTATTTTGGTGTATTAGAAGGGATTGCGAGCATATAGAGGGTTGATAGGATTGTAGAGGGTCATGTTAGCTTCACAAGGAATATTCGTGGAGCGTCATGAGAGGTCGAAAATGGGTCAAAACTGTAGGTACGCCATAAGGTGCTGTCAGCGGCCAAGGCTGGGAGGGAATTTTAGGATTGTAACTTTTATAGGAGGTGGAAATTGAAATATTAGGTAAAATTATAAAGTTTGAGGCTTATATATGTTAGGGTTTGTCTAAGAAAGATTTTAGAAAAGTTTGGTGAGATTTGGTTGCACCATTTAAAAGATATGCATATTTAAACCAATGTGTAATTAATGGGTTTACTAATTTGGAAAGTCAATGGTGGGTTATTTCATTGAGTTAATGATACCAGGATTCATGGAACATGACTGCACTTAATTTGATTTAAATTAATATAATATGGTTCCATTATGGATTGGCAACCTAAGATGGTCTCCACTAAGTTAGGTTGACTAGGGTTAAGTCCTAAAAATAATTCTAATTGATTTTGCACTATATGGACCTTATTTGCCATTACAAAAAAATTAGCACATGGAAACTCAATTGAGTGGTACACCATTGGCATGTGCGTAGTAGGCTCGAAATGGGTCAAAATTATATATTAGGTCAAATGAATTGGATCGAAGTTTGCCTTGATTGTTATTTGGAAAACTAGTCAAATTTTACGGTAGAGACTAAAATAATTATTTTACCTCTAAAGTTATACATGAAAAATATAAAAAAGGGAACATATTTGGATGGGACATGATATATCCAACTGAAGGTGATATAGAATTAAAATATGGAATTAGATTGAAGAAATTGATAATTATTTTGCTTCAAAAATTAATGCTACAGTAAAGTACTACTATAATCATTATTGACCTTATAATATAGTTTTATATTAAATATCCATATTAAAATTATTAAAAATATTATCAAAAAATTAGGAGGCTTACGCACGCAGGTCTTATTTTAAGATATTGTTGGGTATCACATGATTATTGATCTCAGTCTGATATTCCTTGGGAATTCTAAATTTTTACACTTGCTCTTCGCTCCCTTGAACTTGCAAACTGGTCCTTATCTTACCTAGACCTATCTTGCTTGGCTTGTCTTATTCGTTGTTATCTACCTCTATTTCTTATTTTGATGGATATAATCCTATAATGGTCATGTCGATCGTTTTATCGGATAAGATGTTGTCTTATCTCCATCCTTCGGTTACTCATTATTTATCTTGGGTTATGTATTCTCTCCACCGGTGCATCACGTTATTTGATTTTCTGTTATTCCCTTTATGCACTAACTTCATATTGACTTAGCATTGTTATCACCCTCTTCGAGTGTTGACTTAATTGTTTGAAAGGAAGATTTCATCAGGCCTCTGGAATTGGATATTTCAGCAATTTTTGAGTATCTAATGGATAAGCTTGTATCAATTCAGCTCCTTTAGTTCTGGATAGTTCCACAATCAGGATTATATGTTTCATATATTATTTTTATTATAGATATACTTTTAATATATTATGTTTTGACATGGATTTTGGATTTTGAGTATTTTCCTAGAAAACTATATTGTATTATTATTGAAGATGTTTTTGGATGATTGTGGAGAGCATCTGATGACTTCTAGTACTTCGAAGGCATGTATAAAACCCCAGAATATTTAAAAAATTATTATTTATTTAACTTAAATAGTTATTTTTTAAATTTATAAATGTTTTATCAAATAGTTATTAGTATATATGGATTTAGTCATGGTCAATTTTGAGGTGCAAGAGGATCAAAATTTTGGCACGACTAGTATAGTGTGTGCTTTGACTAGTGTATTAGCCATGCTCGGAAAGGCCTAGCCAGAGCTGTGTCCCAACTTGGAAAACAAAGTCAAAGTTGTGACTTGACCCCTATAAATTGTTTAATGAGTATTTATTAAGAGTTTTAACGTTATAAGAAGCCGGTGATGCCAAACTAGTCGAAATTGACCTGAACCATAACTATATATTTTGTACTTTATTCTAATGATCGAATAATTATTTTTTAAATAATTTTTAAATATAATATAAATTTATTTGATTTTAAATGGATATTTTACTATGGAAAATTTCCCCTGAAAGTGTGACTATAACTATTTTATTATTTTAAAAATTAGTAAATACAAGTGTATATATATTTAGTAATTTATTATTAATTATATGGTCTCGTAAGTAATTTATCAATAATTGGTATATGTGTTACAAATATTATTGCTATACTGAACTAATATTTATATTTGGAATATTATAGCATTTTTAAAAAATATTTCTTTAGATTTATTGGGATTAATAGGATCTATATATGGGAGTATATAAATATTAATATACATAATGGTATATATACTAGGGTTTATATATGTATTATAACTAAGGGGAAAAAGGTTTTATTAGATATTATTGTTGTAGGAACAGTACTAAATTCTGCTCGACCCCCAGTTCTATATTTGGTCGACGAAAGTAAAGGAGAAGAAACCATAGCCAAATCCCACACCCTAGCAATCCTAACCCCCTAACGTCCTAACGACAATCCTTGATATCGCTCGCCACCACCCGACCCACCGTCGACCGCCGAAGTCGCTGCAGCAGCACCTGACTGTGCACAGCAGTCCGTAGTAACAGCAGCCCGTAGCAACAACAGCAACCAATACCCCTCCGTGGTAAACTTTCTCCCTACTCATTCGATAAAATTTCAAACCATAAATTTATTTGCTTAGCTAGGTTAACCCTCTACAAAATCCTTTAAGTAGTTTAAATTAATTCGTTCTAGATTTCTCAAGAAAATTCAGGAAAAATAAAAAAAGGATTCTGGAACAAAAAAAATATTCCAAAAGAATATTTTGGAAGTCGAATTTCGATCAGAATATTAGAAAATTCCAAAATCCACTTGAAACAACATTGTAGCCAATATAAACGACTTCGTAACGACCTATTGTGTGAATTTTTTCTTTCATTATTTTTCGATTAAAACTAGTTCCAAATTTGATGAAAAACTATTTTTAAAAACTTCAAAACCACTAATACGGGGTCCGTCCTGACAAATTGGGCGACTTTGTCGCAAGCATCAAAAGGTGCCTATGGATGTTGCGAATGTGTGGGCTTTGACGAAACTCGAATTGATTGCCTATGCGCAATGAATTCGAGGCATATCAGTCAAAGAACGTCGTATCAGCCACTTTGTAAAAATTCTAATTACTTCATGCACGGTCGTCACATCATGACGAAACTTGCGCCATTGGACTCGTATCATTTTTCTGGTCCTGTGAGACAAGTTTGGTCTAATTCTGAGATGGTTGAACGGATCACCATCTTGGCGGGCTACGTTCCAACTTAACGAGCGATCTAGTGCACGGCTCATCGAAATCCAAAACTGGATATATCGTTGTGTTCGTATAGAAAAACTGGACTCGTAGGCATATATTTTGTTGACTTTACAAGTTCTGTCAAGCTTTTTGGTACAAAGCGGGTCCAACGGCGGATACTGTTTTGTCCCTGTGTTCAGAATTGGACTTATGGGTAGTCAATCTTAGACATTTTTATTATGCCAAAAACATTGGTGATGTCTATTTCAGCATCCGAAGAAGTTTGCGGGAGTTTTGCTTTTGTGGCTCATTTACTTGATTGGATATTGTCGGTACTGTACTCTACACCAAGCAAGTATACCTTGCCAACTTGTACAGTATTATGTATGTTTATTTCCAGTCATTCTTGTTCATATTTATTTCTTTCTTGTACTATCACATGATTCTTGTACAAGCCTCATGATATTTTTTACTTGTTTTCTTATATGTTACATGTCTTTTTTTTTCACATATTGGATCTATGCTACACTATACTTGATTAAATTCTCGTGTTCTTGTGCGTTGACCTTGATTTTGATTACCTATATTTGTCTTGAGTTGACCCTGACTTCCTATTAGACGTTGACTATACCGGACCACCTCGTTCGTGAGATCCCATCGAGTGCGAATGGGACTTACTATAGTTACGGAGTCCTCATCGGCCTACTGACTATAGGACTGTGAGCTCCCATCGAGTTGCGGTTGCCTCGATTTACTTGTATTCACGTTTATTAGCATAATTTTCTATGGCATGCCACATTCTTCATGTTTTTATTCTTGTACTATGTCATCTTCAGTTCTTTATTTCTTGTACCATTTTCGGTCTTTCCTTGCATGTTATATACTTTACAATAGTCTTGTATATTATGTATCTTGTTATGTCTCCCGAGAATCGGGTTATTCCTCAGGCTTAGACAAAGATGAGGCTACCCGAAGTTATATGGTTTTGGAGTCAAGACTGGAGATGTACCTTCGTAGGAGGACGATAACTGCCAAAAAATTATCTTGAGACATGTCATTCTCTATATTAGAGTTGCTACTTTAATTCCTTTCAATTCAGCAGACCTGTAGTTGATTACTTATTTCTCTTTATTATGTAGGCGAGTTATTTTTCTAATACATTCATTACTTATATTATTGCTGGACAGTTGATATTATTACTATTATGGGCTTAGATATCTTATGTCTTAATTATTCAACGTGGATGAGATTTAGCACTGCGTCCTATGATCTGTGACTTGTGTTGTTGTTATGGGTTTATTATCATGATTTACAGCTTAAGTATTTCGATAATGGACTTGTTATGAGGTTTGGCCCATTGGTGATGTGCTGGTTGCATATATTCGTATACCTGGTCCCACGGATTTTAGGACTGGAACGTTAAATATTTTTGTGGTGGACCATGTAGGTCAACGTTAAATCACTTCGGTTACGTTACTGTACCGACTTGAGACTGTGAATAAGATAGAAAAGACCTATAGGATCTCATCTACATATATATTTTGTTATACGTCCTTGATTTCTACATCGACTTCAAAATTTTATTTCCTTGATATGAATCCTGCTTGATATCATTTGTCCTTAGCTTATACGTTTCGTTTACGTACAGTACAATGGACCAGCAAACTGGCGAGAAGAACCCCATGGTTTTCTGCAGAATGCAGTAGTGACTCACGTCGACACGACTCTGCCACCGGTTTGAGGCTTCTTCTACTCAACCAGACAATCCAGCTGCTTCATACCCTTCAAGATTTATAAGAGACGATATCTCGTCGATTTTGCCACTGCCACCGATGCCATTTGCAGCTCAGACAGCCGATGGACCCATAGTAGCTATTCCAGATGCTCTATGTGATGATGCAAGCACAACAGCAGATCGAGTTAGAGATTCAATGAAAAAATGGAGAACATAGAGGATTGAATTGTAGCATCATTGGAGAGGGCGCCTCCACCAGCTCGTTAGCAATTGAAGGAAACATGTAACTGTAACAGTATACTGAAAAGCAATGCTTTGAGTATAAGTGGGAGATTGTTAAGGTTATACACTAAAAGCATCACTTTTTGTATAACCTTATTTCCTTAAATTTTGAATGAGAATCATATGGGCAAATGTTGCAAGTGTTAATGCAAATGTCTGATATTCTATATTGTAGATAATATGGTGTGTGGTGTCACACAGAAGATCATATTATAAGTTCCTTATCGAGTATATAAATAGTTCACAACCTAGATGGACTTGGACAATCTATTGGAAAGGTTGTAGTGTAATCTGGTATTAGTCTATCTTGACTATAGGTTTACACTAGTACACTTTGTGTGTATTGAACAGGACCATTTGAGGTTGTTCTCTTTGTACTGACTACATAAGAGAACAAACACCTCTGTTATTAAGGATGCTTGTGCTCTTAACCCAGATATAATAACGGACATGTATATGCAGTGTGCATTATTTTGACTCATAAAAGAGTGAGATTCATTATGGATCAACAACCTCTATGAATTGGGTAATAACATTGTATGTATGATGGACTATTGATTATAAATGGAATCCATGTCCCGATACATCGGGTTGATGATGTCCCCTTAAGGAGCTCATAAGGATTGTCATGTAAACCCTGCAGGTGGATTATATCCGATATGACAAATAAAGTTGAGCGGTACTACTTAAGGATAAAAGATGTCGAATCGATATAGTTGTCTGTAACTTAATTTGATCGACGGACATACGATATCTTAACATGGGGAGCCAAACGAGCATATAAAAAAGGAGCCCACAAACATAATTTGGGATTAGGAAAGTAGTGCAACAATAGCTCATTAGTGGACCTAGCTATTATTAATGGGCCTGGATTGTGTGTTCGGGCTGAACACGGGATATCCAGATCCGTTAGGAGGCCTAACCCTAATTTCTCCTCATGGTCCCTGCCGTAGCCTATATATATCCTCTATTCTCTGGCCGCCAGATTACCGATCAGAAATCTGAAACTTTCTCTAAATTCATGATTCACGTAAGGAGAGAAAGTGAGGGCTGCCAAGGAGAAGAAAAGGTTGGGCGATCGTCGCCCATACGACGTCTAACTCGAAAAAGGATTACGTACAGAAGATCTTAGGGTCGTCCGCTTTGTTAGGGTTATATACTAAAAGCATCACTTTTTTAGTAACCTTATTTCCTTAAATTTTGAATGAGAATCATATGGGCAAATGTTTGCATATTGTATTTGTTGCAAGTGTTAATGCAAATGTCTGATATTCTATATTGTAGATAATATGGTGTGTGGTGTCACACAGAAGATCATATTATCAGTTCCCTATGGAGTATATAAATAGTTCACAACCTAGATGGACTTGGACAATCTATTGGAAAGATTATAGTATAATCTGGTATTAGTCTATCTTGACTATAGGTTTACACTAGTACACTTTATGTGTATTGAACAGGACCACTTGAGGTTGTTCTCTTTGTACTGACTATATAAGAGAACAAATACCTCTGTTATTATCGATGCTTATGCTCTTAATCCGGATATAATAACGGACATGTATATGCAGTGTGCATTATTTTGACTCATAAAAGAGTGAGATTCATTATGGATCAACAACCTCTATGAATTGGGTAATAACATTATATGTATGATGGGCTGTTGATTATAAATGGAATCCATGTCCCGATACATCGGGTTGATGATGTCCCCTTAAGGAGCTCATAAGGATTGTCATGTAAACCCTACAGGTGGATTATATCCGATATGACAAATAAATTGAGCGATACTACTTAAGGATAAAAGATGTCGAATCTATATAGTTGTCAGTAACTTAATTTGATCGACGGACATACGATATCTTAACATGGGGAGCCAAACGAGCATATAATAAAAGGAGCCCACAAACATAATTTGGAATTAGAAAGGTAGTGCAACAATAGCTTATTAGTGGACCGAGCTATTTTTAATGGGCCTAGATTGTGTGTTCGGGCTAAACACGGGATATCCAGATCCGTTAGGAGGCCTAACCCTAATTTCTTCTCATGGTCCTTGCCGTAGCCTATATATATCCTCTATTCTCTGGCCGCCATTATTACCAATCAGAAATCTGAAACTTTCCCTAAATTCGTGATTCACGTAAGGAGAGAAAGAGAGGGCTGCCAAGAAGAAGAAAAGGTTGGGAGATCGTCGTCCACATGACGTCCAACTCGAGGAAGGAATACGTGCAGAAGATCTTGGGGTCATCCGTTTGAGATTGCCAGAAATTAATTATCTCCTTTCCGTTGCAGGTATAATTCGTGAACCCTAGTTTTCACCTATGAAGTGTTAGAACACGTATTAGATCTGTTTAACTTTCTATCGATCAATACGCACACCAAAGGAAGGGTCCTGGGAATCCCCAGTTCCATCAGTCCGCTCGAGATTGCCAGGAATTACTTGTCTCCTTTCCGCCGCAGGTATAATTCATAAACCCTAGTTTCCACCTATGAAGGGTTAGAACACGTATTACATCTGTTTAACTTTCTATCGATCAATACGCACACCAAAGGAAGGGTCCTGGGAATCTCCAGTTACATCAATTGGTATCAGAGCCACTTTGGATCTACGTATTGATTGATACGTCCATATTGTCTAATAAAACCTGTGCTGTGTAAAAGTCGGTAGATGTAGATCTATTCTAATTCGGTTTTGCAGGCATCTTAGATCCAACTATTATGGTCCAATGCATGTTTTTGATTTTGTTGTTTAAACCACGGACATGTCATGGATGTTGTTGTTGCTGTGGATGTTATTAAAATTACGAGGGTTGATCGTGCTTATTATTTTAATTTTGCAATCTAGATTATGTGTGAACTCCTTCGGGAGGCATAGGATTGATGTAATTTTAATTATTTTTGATCAATCGTGATGGCGGTGGTGGCTGTTTCTGACATCGGACGAGATGCTGGTTTTAAGCAGTCCTGAGGCAGACAGATGATTTTCGATAAAGGAATCGACAGCCAAAACCTTAAAAAAAATTCGAGGCGCTGTCCCGAACCCCGCGACCTTACCGGGCAGGTCAAACCCCGAATAGATCTGCGCAATGCCAGATTTTGGATTCATATACTTGAGGACGGAGCAGCAAAGATGACCATAATAGTTGAATATTTTCTCTTATTTTTGTCATTTTGCTTTTTCTGATTATGCATGTTTATTATTGTGTGGTTGTTTTTTTGAAAAACCAAGACTACATTAATAATGGACAACATGGACATAATATCAACTAGAAGAAAAACTCTCATTGTTAAATAACTAAGTGGGAGAGGATATTTATTTAGTTTAAATCCTATGGTCTCCATTACTGGTTTGTAGGTGATGTAATTATACTTGCGTGTTGGCTATAGTGCTTTTCTCCATATCGGATGAGTATAATTATGGATCACCAGTACAAACTTCGTTAGGGATAATTGTAGAAAGTTACCTAGTATGTGTTCACTTCTCCATCTGAAGGAACTCATTACAAGGTAATAGACTTAGTATTAAGTAATGGTATACACTTAGATACAAATAATGGTATCCTTCCCATCTGAGTCACTGCTATTATTTGTATGACCAGAGCAAGACCAGCATATTAATTTTATTTGTCATAAAGTTATGTTGACATGATAGTAAAATTAATAAGAAAAACCTACTTGAACAAAGTTGAATTTGTATACGTCCACACTATCGTGGCATGCTAAATTCATGGTGTTCAAGGTGTTGGTGAATTTTTTATTATTATTTTGAGGGAATCAATATTTAGTTAATTCAAAAAGTTTTTTTTTGCCCTACATAATTTTATTTATGTGATTATCAGGATTTTAAAAATGGGTTCTTTCAGTCCACTTATGGTGATTCTTAAAGAAAACAAACTTAATGGACCTAATTATATTGACTGGAAACGTAATTTAGATATTGTTCTAACTGCTGAGGAGTACAAATATATACTTGTTGAGGAATGCCCACCTATGCCTGATGCTAACTCTGATGAAGAGGTCAAAGAGGCTTATAAGAAGTAGAAAAAGGCAGATGAGATGGCACGGTGTTACATTCTGGCATCTATGTCAAATGTACTGCAACATCAACATCAGGCCATGGCCACTGCTTATGACATGATGTATAACCTCAAGGAACTCTTCGGACATCAGAGTAGAGCAGGTAGGCAGTTTGCTATGAAATGTTTGATGAATACAAAAATGGCTGAGGGTACACTAGTAAGGGATCATGTTCTCAAGATGATGGGTCATCTGAATGAGATAGAGATCCTTGGAGCTGAAATTGATGGAGAATCCCAGGTCGATATCATTCTTGGGACTCTATCTAAAAGTTTTGACAATTTCTGCCTTAATTACAACATGAACAAAAGGTTGTATAGTTTGGCAGAACTTGCAAAAGAGCTACAGGATGCTGAATCTCTCTTTAGGCAGAGTGGTCATGTTTTTGTTTCTGAAAAAACTTCTACTTCTAAGCCAAAAGGCGGTAAGAAGAAGAATAACATTCAAAAATAAGCAAACTCAGCAAAGAAGGGCATGGGACCTCAAGACGCGATGAAAAAGCTGAAAGGCAAATGTTTCAAGTGCAAAGGGTCAGGACATTGGAAGACTGATTGTCCACTTCTCAAACAAGGGAAAAAAAGGTATATCTCATTTACTAGTAGTTGAAACATGTTTAGCGGTATTATCTATCGGCACTTGGTGTGTAGATACAGGAGCCACTAATCATGTCTGCAATACATTGCAGGGGTTCCAGGAAACCAGACGGCTCAGTGATGGAAAGATATGCTTGTTCATGGGTGATGCTACAAAAGTATCGGTCGTTGTATTAGGAGATGTTACTTTATCTTTTGGTAGAAATAAGTCTTTGACATTGAGAGATTATCTTTATGCACCTTCACTTAGAAGGAATTTAGTTTCTGTTTCTATGTTAGTTACGGATGGATATTCAGTTTATTTTAATGACAATATTGTTATTAGAAAGAATAAACATTTTATCTGTTCTGGTACATTGGTTGATAATTTGTATGTCATTAATCCTATTTCGCC
This sequence comes from Iris pallida, assembly GCA_029216955.1. Lineage (NCBI taxonomy): Eukaryota > Viridiplantae > Streptophyta > Magnoliopsida > Asparagales > Iridaceae > Iris > Iris pallida. The sequence continues at coordinate 12,272,666 of JANAVB010032619.1, forward strand.
CACAATGCAACTTATGAAAATGAATAATATGTCATCTAACTTAAATAAGATAAAAGAACCTTCTTGTATGAACCAAACATATCTTTGGAACTTACGATTGGGGCATATTAACCTAAGAAGGATTCAAAGACTGGTTAAAGATGGACCTTTGAGTTCATTAGAAGTGGAGGCACTACCAGTCTGTGAATCCTGCTTGGAAGGTAAAATGACCAAAAGGCCTTTTACGGCAAAGGGGTATAGGGCCAAAGATGTGTTGGAATTGGTTCATTCTGATTTGTGTGGACCCATGACTATCCAAGCTAGAGGTGGCTTTGAATATTTTGTCACATTTATTGACGATTATTCAAGGTATGGATACATTTATTTGATGCGCCGTAAGTCTGAGTGCTTTGAGAAATTTAAAGAGTACAAGGCTGAAACGGAGAAACGTCATGGAAAATATATCAAGTCATTACGATCAGATCGTGGTGGCGAGTACCTCTTTGAAGAGTTTAGGGATTATTTATCAGAGGCTGGGATTGCATCCCAATTGACTGCACCTGGAATGCCCCAGCAGAATGGTGTAGCCGAAAGAAGGAATAGAACTCTTATGGAGATGGTTAGATCAATGATGAGTTATTCGGATTTTCCAGATTCATTTTGGGGATATGCCTTAGAGATTGCAGCTTATATTTTGAACTTGATTCCTTCTAAGTCAGTACCTCTTACTCCATAGAGCTGTGGATTGGGCGTAAGCCTAGTCTGAAACATGTTCTCATTTGGGGTAGTCCAGCACATGTGCTGAATGGGAAAACAGATAAGTTAGAATCTCGTACAGAAGTACGCTTGTTTGTAGGCTATCCAAGAGGAACGAAAGGAGATTTATTTTATAGTCCTAAGGATTAGAAGGTCATTGTTAGACCAATGCCCGATTCTTAGAGGAAGACTATGTGATGAACCATAAACCCACAAGTAGAGTTGTTCTAGAAGAACTGAGACGTGAGACACCAAGTACTTCAGTACCAACAGTACAAGAGGATGAACCACAAATAACTGTACAACGTGTCACAAATGTTACACCACAACTAATAGTGCCTCGTCGTAGAGGGAGGGTTGTGATACAACCTGATAGATATATGTTCTTGGAAGAGTCGTCAGACTTCGTCCCTGAGGAACAAGATTATGATCCCTGTACCTAAAATAAAGCACTCCAAGATAAAGATGCAGAGTGTTGGCAAAAAGCAATAATATCTGAAATAGAATCTATAGATTCTAATCAGGTCTGGGAGCTTATAGAACCCACCGTTGGTGTAAAAGCCATTGGATGCAAGTGGGTCTGTAAGAGAAAAAGAGGATCAGACGATAAGGTTGAAACCTTTAAAGCTCGGCTTGTAGCAAAAGGTTTTACTCAAAGAGAGGGTATCGATTACGAGAAAACCTTTTCTCCTGTAGCCATGCTTAAGTCTATCCAGATTCTTTTATCTATTGCAGCTCATCTCGATTATGAGATTTGACAAATGGATGCCAAGACAGCTTTCCTTAATGGAAGTCTTGAGGAAGACATCTATATGAAGCAACCAGACGGGTTCATTGAAAAGGGCCAGGAGCATCTTGTTTGTAAGCTCAGAAAGTCCATTTATGGACTTAAGCAAGCTTCCAGATCTTGGAACATATGTTTTGATCAGGTGATAAAATCCTATGGATTTGATCAATGTCAGGATGAATCATGTGTATACAGAAAGTGTGATGGAAACGTGGTGGTGTTCCTAGTACTTTATGTGGATGACATCTTGCTCATTGAAAACAATGTGAAGGTGTTATCTGATGTAAGGGTATGGTTATCCAAACAGACATGAAGGACTTGGAAGAAGTAGTTCACATCCTTCGGATCAACGTTCTATGTGATCGCAAGAAAAATATGTTGGGCTTATCCCAAGCTTCCTATATCGATATTGTACTAACTTGTTTTAGTATGCAAAATTCTAAGGAAGGTTTCTTACCTTTTAGACTTGGAATTGCTCTATCAAAGGAGCAGTGTCCGAGGACACCTAAAGAGATAGAGAACATGAAGGTAGTTCCTTATGCTTCAGCAGTAGGAAGCTTAATGTATGCAATGCTATGTACGAGACCAGACATCTGCTTTGCCGTAGGCATGGTCAGCAGATATCAGTCTAACCCAGGACAAGAGCACTGGACTGTCGTAAAGCATATTTTGAAGTACCTGAAAAGGACTAAAGAGAATATGCTAGTTTACCAGGCAGATAGTTTAGTTCCCTTGGGGTATACAGACTCAGATTTTCAGTCAAATAGGGATTCCAGGAAATCTACCTCAGGTTATGTGTTTACTTTGAGAGATGGAGCCATTGTGTGGAGGAGTATCAAGCAAAAATATATTGCTGATTCTACCATAGAAGTCGAGTATGTGGCAGCCTCTGAGGCAGCCAAAGAAGCGGTTTAGCTCAGAAACCTTTTGTTGGACTTGCTATTACACTTTATTGTGATAATAGTGGTGCAATTGCAAACTCGAAGGAACCACGAGCCCATAAGATTGGCAAACACATTGAGCGCAAGTACCACCTGATACGAGATTTCGTAAAGAAAGAAAAAGTTGCTGTTATCAATATAGCATCAGCAGACAACCTAGCTGATCCCTTTGCAAAGAGCTTACCAGATAAGGCTTTTGATAGTCATGTTGAGGGAATGGGAGTCAGATGTGTAGCCGCATGGCTTTAAGTATAAGTGGGTGATTTGTAACAGTATACTGAAAAGCAATGCTTTGAGTATAAGTGGAAGATTGTTAGGGTTATACACTAAAAGCATCACTTTTTTTGTATAACCTTATTTCCTTATTTTGAATGAGAATCTTATCGGCAATTGTTTGCATATTGTATTTGTTGCAAGTGTTAAAGCAAATGTCTGATATTCTATCTTGTAGATAATATGGTGTGTGGTGTCACACAGAAGATCATATTATCAGTTCCCTATCGAATATATAAATAGTTCACAACCTAGATGGACTTGGACAATCTATTGAAAAGGTTGTAGTGTAATCTGGTATTAGTCTATCTTGAGTATAGGTTTACACTAGTACACTTTGTGTGTATTGAACAGGACCACTTGAGGTTGTTCTCTTTGTACTGACTACATAAGAGAACAAACACCTCTGTTATTAAGGATGCTTGTGCTCCTAACCCGGATATAATACGGACATGTATATGCAGTGTGCATTATTTTGACTCATAAAAGAGTGAGATTCATTATGGATCAACAACCTCTATGAATTGGGTAATAACATTGTATGTATGATGGGCTGTTGATTATAAATGGAATCCATGTCCCGATACATTGGGTTGATGATGTCCCCTTAAGGAGCTCATAAGGATTGTCATGTAAACCCTGCAGGTGGATTATATCCAACATGACAAATAAAGTTGAGCGATACTACTTAAGGATAAAAGATGTCGAATCAATATAGTTGTCAGTAACTTAAGTTGATCGACGGATATATTATATCTTAACATGGGGAGCCAAACGAGCATATAATAAAAGGAGCCGACAAACATAATTTGGGATTAGAGAAGTAGTACAACAATAGCTCATTAGTGGACTGAGCTATTGTCAATGGGCCTGGATTGTGTGTTCGGGCTGAACACGGGATATCCAGATCCGTTAGGAGGCCTAACCCTAATTTTTCCTCATGGTCCCAGCCGTAGCCTATATATATCCTCTATTCTCTGGCCGCCAGATTACCGATCAGAAATCTGAAACTTTTTCTAAATTCGTGATTCACGTAAGGAGAGAAAGAGAGGGCTGCCAAGGAGAAAAAAAGGTTGGGAGATCGTCGCCCACACAACGTCCAACTCGAGGAAAGAATACATGCAGAAGATCTGGGGGTCGTCCGCTCGAGATTGCCAGAAATTACTTGTCTCCTTTCCGCCGTAGGTATAATTCGTGAACCCTAGTTTTCGCATATGAAGGATTAGAACACGTATTAGATCTGTTTAACTTTCTATCGATCAATATGCACACCAAAGGAAGGGTCCTGGGAATCCCCAGTTCCATCAGTAACGACTCGCTCCACCCTAGAGGAATGCCGATTCAAATGGCATGTGCAATGACTCAAATGAATCATTGACTCGAAGAGTTCGGCCGACCCGATGAAGTATCGATGCGAATCGATACAAGTGTTAAGTTGGCCCTTCAAGAAGAATCACGACTTAGACTTTCAAAGGCGCGCTCAGAGTCTCGCTCGGCCGATACGATCATCACTAAGGTGGGTAGCTCCGATGAACCTGTCTTTCCTTAGCGTAGACACATAATAATATGGACTGTTTTGCTAGATCACTAGGCGATAACTCCGTGTATGCTAATGAAATGACTCAACGTACCAAGCTAAGGGAATAATCCCATCGTGTATGCTTGTGTAGAACATGGAAATGAACTTGGAGAATTACTCGAACCTTCGTACTGCACTCCTCGTTCGTGCCAACGCACAGCTTACATTTCGAGTAGATTTACTTATGCATTCAATTACAAATAAAATGCTTGTCACTAGATCGTATCACAACTTGAGACATGAAACAATGAATGGCTTACTAAAATGAGGGAGGAAGACTATCAACATAGTCATTCCGAGCATAGTATAGAAACATCGTAAGATTTTGGGACCAATGGGTCGCCAAGGCGGTTCCTGTACAGGAAGCTGCATAATGAATGAATGAATAAACGAATGAATGAATAAGTGAATGAATGAATCAACAAATAAATGAATGAATAAGTTAACAAATGAACAAGTGAATGAAAAAAAAGAATGAATGAATGGAAAAAGGCGTAAGAGAAGACAAGAAAGATTAGCGATAGGTATGACGGGAACGTGCAACGAGGCTCGCTACCCATGCTGCAAGGATGCCGCCGTCAACCTAGTCGGTAATCGATTATGGCTCAAAGACATCCCATTAAGTTGAAAATGACAAGACAATACGAAATGGTCGTGGACAACTCGGTGTACGAGGGAAAGAAATGAATAAGGATTCCAAGGCAACAGTCACTACATCATGGCCGGCCTAGGCGAAATCATGGCTTATGAACTGCTTGGGTACGGGCTCGGCCACCTAAGAGGTGTAAGTCGGGTATTATGTGGTCTATCAGGGTGTACCTGCCATCACCGGCTGATAGGGAACCACGATACCAAGATAGATAGTCCAAAATGGCTTTTGGTGCCAGCGACTGGTGCATATAGATTAAGTTCGCTCGATTGCGGCAATCCACGTGCAAGACCTTGCTTTGAAACAAGTAATCTATGTAAGTTGAACATGCTAAGTTTCTAAATAAAATATATATGAACAACGTTTGAGTACAATACATACTGACAACTTAAGTAAGCTGAACAACAGAATAACTGAGTGAACATGAACATCTGAACAAAGCCTTTGAGTATAACACAACTTGACAAACTCGAATACTTCATCCACCTGAGGCAGGAACATGCCCTTGACACTCTCGAATGCTTATGCAAATCTGTTAAGTCTTTACGTATATAAATGTTGGCTAACTTGGTTTTCCTTGGACAGGGAAGATCGTACAGTAAGTATGGTAAGTTATGCATGTTATTCCTATGCGACACTTGATATCAGTAACACGAGATGAGCTTTAAAACTATATGCCATGAAACTGATCCTAATGCAAGATTATTAAGACAATCAAATGATAGATGGTGCACAAAAGTAAAATGAACAGGTTTGGTAATGATAGCAAGTGGGTGAGCTAGCCTCCCCATCAGTGGATAACAATGTACTGATAACCACATAGGTTGTTTGCAGCTTGCGGGAGAACCTCGTCGGGTGCGGAGACTTCCCTCGAACGTGCTAAGGCACAGAGCTAACTCGGAAGCCTCGGAGCGTTGCAAAGGAACCGAAGCACCATATATAGGACATAATATATCAGAACATCGCCATGTATCATCCCATGTTGTAAGCCGCTTGGCACACCTTTTATGTTTCAAGAGAGAGAGAGAGAGCTTAAGCGATTTGTAATCTAGGCCTAGCGCCACTTGTAACACTTTTTGAATATTAATAAAGACTATTGAGTTTGTTTTGATTTGTGTTTATTTACTTTCTGCTGCAAATGGGGACAATCTGTGCGACTCTGTGGCCTAGCTTCAATCGGTCGTTTCTGGACTTGGCCTTGCGCAAGCGTAACCTAGGCCTGTGCGGCATCACGCCTTAGCGAGGATGATTGCTCCTCCAGGAGCGGGGCATGACAGATTGGTATCAAAGTACGGCTTTACGTCCTTGGACTTTATTTCGATTGTCTTAGTTTTGAAAGCTCGTTTGGAAGTAAAGAAATGTACGCTATCTCTCGTTGTGCCTTGGGATGTTTCATAAAATAAGTCTAATAATTTCATATGCTTATACATGTATTCGGTTGAACAGAATCGAGATGCGAAGGCCTTTGTGCCAAACTGTGTTGGACTTGAGTGTAGGTCCTAAAAAATCAAGTTACACCCATCAATAAAATCATGAAAATCAAGAAATACAACTTTCAAATGAACTGCGCAGACATCAGATTGCGCATCAATCAGATTGCGCACACTAGATTGCGCACACTTTCAACTGCGCAAGCTGACGTGGCCATATCATCATTATCTGACACAATCAAATCTTCTGACAGCTGACAGCATGAAAAACGAGAAGACTGTTCGTTTATTGTATCGCACAGCGCTCGAGGACAGCTGTAAATACAGCGCAATCCAGTGCCTACGCAATCCAGCCCAGCGTAATCCATTTCAGCGCAATCCGAAGTCAGCGCAATTCATGTGGCGCTCTTCATCATGACAACTGACAAAAGTACACGTGGCATTCATGCCATCAATTGCTCGTTACATGGCAACCATCTTCACATGATCATGCGCATTTCAATCAAATAATGCCATGTGTCCAAGACAGTTGGCCCACGACCAGACAATTGCCTGCGCAATCTGATGCTGCGTAATCCAGTTCCTGCGCAATCCAACTTGCGCCATTCAGAATAACTAAAAATTAGTTATTTCTAGAACTCTATAAATAGAGTTTCAAGTCTTCATTCAAGGGGATCAGACATAAAGTTCAGAAATATCAGAGAGTGCCCAAGTGCTGCTGTATTCTTCCGAGGCTTTTGCCTTCAACTTCAGAGGCTACCATCTTCAAAGTTCACATCGTCCAAGGGGTAAAGCAATCGTCTTCTAGATTGGATTCCTACAGTTGTAATTTTCCAGAGTTCTTGTAATCTTTACAAAGTTTGTATCAATAAAGTTTAATACTTTTGTTTTTGCAAACAAAATGGCGACTCTGCTGGGGACGACTTTCTCTTCCGACGAGGAAGTGACAACTCAATGTGACGTTGCGTTTATCGGAAAGACGCAGAAGACTCTGGTTGTGAAGGTCAACCAGAAGGCCTACGAAGCCATGATCAACTCCAGGACCACCCCTCGCACTGCAACAACTTCTGCCACAGGCAAAGTGCGCCCAGTGTGGGTTCCTAAGAATGCTGTGCAGTCTATTCCTTCTGCTAAGAAGACTGCTGTGTAGTCTGCTGATTCTGCCTCTAAGACAGCTGCGTATTCTAATGTTTCTGCTGTCAAGGATGCTACGCAATCTGCTGTTGCCAGTGCACAAGAGACTTCGTATGCTGCCCTATCAAGGTGCAAGACTCATCTGCCTCTGGCGTAGTTGGCTGCCAATCTTCCTGCGTAAACCAACACTCCAGCAACTAGAGTGCATCCCAAACACTGTGGCCAGAACTCCCGATGCGCAAACCACAGTGTCTGTGGCCAAAACCAGAAAGTCCTCTGCCAAGGACTATCCTGCGCAACCTGCCAGTGCGCCATCAATTCATGTGCAAACTGTGCCTGTGCAATCTAAGAAAGACAGCCCTTTGGCTAATCTTTCTTCTTCTCACAACAAGGGGAAGAGTGCTGCTCATCTCCAACACCCTGCTACTCCTGCGCAATCCACTGGGGGTAGTCTTTTGGCTATTCCTCTTCCTCAGAACAAAAGAAAAGGCCCTTTGGTCTTTTCTCAAACTTCCTCATCTCTTGACTTGGAAGACAACAGAGGGAAACGCTCTTTAGCTAACCCTTCTTTACAAAACAAAAGAAAAGGCCCTTTGGTCTTTTCTCAGTCTTCTTCGATCTATACCGTAGAAGATCACACTGAACGTGCCTCGGCATCAGTCAGTACAAAAACTCTTTCAAACAAGGATTCTTCTCTCCATGTTAAAAGAACTTGTACTGATCAAAGAGGTATTCTGCCTACTCCAGTAGCAGAATTCTAAGATCTCCCAACCCTCAAAATCTTCCGTTCAAGACAAGAAAAATTGCTAGTGTCTCAAACAAAAACCCTGGGGGTGAGTTTGCTGATCTAAGAACTTATCTCAACAGGCCAACTTCGACAAAACGCAAACAGCCAATGCCGAAGACCAAACATCATCAGAAGCAAACTTTCAGGATCAAGAATCCGGACACCTATGCCAATGAAATGAGCACTTCCCTATACCCTCAAGGGACAAAACATTTGAAGAATCGGAACCATGTTCCGAATGTTATTAAAGAACATATCCCTCGAACTTCTTCTTGTCCCATTGCTGTTTCCGATCTCCGAGAACACCTCAAGCAAAGGCGGGACAACACTTCAACACTTCCAATTCAACCAAGTGATCATCATCATTATAATCACAAGGTTGTCATCAAGTGTTGTTGTCAAACAACTAGACCATCTGTCTTCGATCGTCTGAACTTTTCTAACTCTGAACCTATGTCGGAAGATGAAGACGAAGTTCTGTACGCTTCCGTCAACATGACTTCCAGAGATACTGGGGGTAGGAAGTGCTCTAAGCACGGGAAGCCTCGCAAGCCAAGCCAACGGTATTTGGATTTACTCCAAGAATCCTCTGAAGGAGTATTCCAATATACCAGATCCCGAAGCCGAGACACAATCGGTCAAAGGAATCTTCAAGATCCTTCTGAACGTCTCCTTCCTTCTCACTCAGGAGGTGATTCTTTCTCCGACTATGATACATACAGCAAAAGCTCAGAGCAAACAGTGTCCTCCACTATACCCAGAGAAGTGACAGCTTATGTTGTCAATGAAGATCCTGATGCTTCCAGTTCAGCTAGTCAAGAACAAAGAATAGCTGCACTAGAAGATAAGCTGAAGACAATGGCAAAAATGGTCGCAAGTATGCATTCTATTATTGTGGCCCAGCACACAGTACCACCGACCATACCTCCTACAAATCCTGAAATCATAGCATCGTCGGTGTCTGTTAATGCAAGGCTGGGGGTAGCATCTCTTCCAGTCCCTCCTGTACAAGTCCAACCTACACCCAGTCAGTCAGGTGCTGGGGGTAGTGCTTATCATGTTGTTCCTCCTCCTAACACTGTGGTTCAGCCTGCTTCTTCTATATCAGTGGAAGATGCCAATGAAGCTGTGAAGCTCCTACAAACTCAGTTCGAAGCTTTCAAGGAGAAAGATAATTTGCAAAGATTGGGGATCAAGCAACCTTACCCAGTTGAATGGAAGGAAGTCCCGTTTCCTCCGAAGTATAAGATCCCAACCATTTCGCTGTTTGATGGCAGCACATCTCCCAGTCAGTTTATTAACCACTTTGAGGTTATGACTGTTCAACTTCAACCAAATGACGCGCTTCTTACCAGAGTATTCGTCGGCTGTTTAGCCGGCGTAGCATACGATTGGTATAGAAGCTTGCCCGATGGTTGTATTACCTCCTTCTCTGGCTTAAAGCAAATCTTCTTAGAACGATTTTACGAGGAGATCAATGACATGACTATGTCAGCCCTCCATAAAATCAAACAAAAGCATAATGAAACTGCTGAGAGTTTCATTGAAAGGTTCTGCCGGAAAGCTTTGAAAATGCCTCCAGGAACTTCGACTGCTGTCACCATAGACACCTGCAAGGCAAATTTGTTGCCCATCATCAGCATGTAGACGGGATCTACTCAGTTCCAAGATTGGCCATCTTTCATTGTCAACGCTAAAGCAGCTGAAGTTAGCGCCGACAAATTCAAGCAGCTAGGGGTATAAATGTCTAACCCCGATCGGAATGAACATCAAACATCAGGTGGTGGCAATCGCCAGAACAACCGCAAAGCAAAAGAAACTTTGAACATTAATTTGAACAAGAATAAAGAATCTCTGGCGGTTAACGTAGCTCCTCCTACGTCCACTTCTACTCCTTCAGCACCTCCACCGAGAGAACCTCGTCCTAAAGTAGAATATTCCTTTGATGAGAATGACACAACTAGCATCTTTGATTGCTTAATCAAAAGCAATAAAATCTAACTTCCAGATCCAAACAAGCCCAATAAAGTCGGTAAGACTGATCATCCCAAGTACTGTGTCTATCACAGGTTCATTGGACATCCTACTCGAACATGTTATGTGCTCAAAGGCAAAATTCAGGAGCTGGTCAACGCTGGTGTTGTCACTCTGCAACAAGACGAGAAGACTGTTACCGTAAACATGGTCTCAGTTCAATTCGGTGACTTTTCGCCCCAGATGGTGCAATATGGTGTCATTCCTATCCCTAAAGCTACTCTTGATATCGAGAATCTCCCTCCTCCACGAAATGAAGGTCTCGTCCCCTTGTCTCTTGACAATGGTGAGATTATGTGGATTCATCCGGATCTTACTTCGGAGTTTGAACTTCCCTCTTCCTCCAAGAAGAAAGACCGTTACAAGTGCAAGACAAAGGTTTGCAATATGGTGTCTTTTGACCCCATAGTTGATGAAGAAATCCTGCAGGGCACCAGATCAGGGAAAGCTTATCTAAAGGAGTACCCTGAAGCCCAAGAGAATCCTGCTTCTTCCTCTGAGCCTGCTCCAGTGCAGCTTACTTCTTCTGAGGATATTCCTACTGCTTTCTCACCGGTTGTGATACCCATTCCTCCCAAGCCGAGGATCGCTGACAAAGGCAAACAACAAGTTCGCTTCGACAAACCTTTGAAGAAGACATCTCCTTCTGGACTTGAAAAGCCTTACAACTTTAATATTTTGGCTCAGTTGGCCAATACACCGGCCCGGTTGTCAATTTTTGAGCTCTTGCGCCTCTCTAAAGAAACTCGGAAAACTCTGAGTGAGGCTCTCATGCAAGCCGAAACCTACTTAGCTCTTCTGAAGAAGCCAAAAATAGAACCAGTCTCTTGCCTCCATTGTCATAGCGTGTTGGAGTTAATTCCAAACATAACTTTCACACAAGATGACATGTTGATGGAAGACAACAGGCACGACCGTCCCCTCTACTATACAGGATACGTCGACTCGATGAAAGTCGATCGTATTTTGATAGATCCAGGATCTGCTCTCAGCATTATGCCGAAGACAATGTTGGATGCGCTGAAAATCCTACTGCATAGTCTCTCCAGTATAATCACCACCATCCTTGGGTTCAATCAGAGAAGGAGTGAACCTCTGGGCAAGATTCGCCTAAAACTCCAAATAGGCAATCTTCGCACAAGGGTTACCTTCTATATCATTGACAATCATGGTTGTTCCTATAATGCTTTGCTGGGAAGAACATTTCTGCACGAGCATAACATTGTCCCTTCGACTCTCCATCAATATTTTAAATATGTGGATGACAATGGAGAGGTGCAAAAGGAGGTTGCTGATCTCTATCCTTTCAAAGGCATCGAAGCATACTGTAACGATGCTCGTATGTATAAGGACGAATTCACGAAGGTTGTCTTGTCTCTGGATACTGAAGAAGAGCAAGAAACAGTGCCTAATGACACCCTCATCATTCCTATCAAAGGCGTGTTTCTCATCCTCAATCTTCCAAGCCACTGGCTATTCACTTGCCAGTTCAGAAGTAATCAATTGATGATCAAGATCAAAGGGAGCTCATCTCTTCTGAGCCGCTTGTTATCGACTTATGTCGTAACAAAGACAAAAAGCAGCTCACTTCTTCTGAACCACTTGTTATCAATCTATCTCATAACAAGAAAAAAAAGGGAGCTCACCTCTTCTGAGCCGCTTGTTATCGACCTTCGTCGTAACAAATCCAATCCTCCTCCGCATTCTTCTTCTTTCCCTCTTGTAATCAATCTGACTAAGCCTGCTAAGGCTGAAGGTCCTGCTGTAAATACAAATGTACAAATCAATAAAAAAGTATCTACTTTCCAGTATACTGATGTCATTTATCATGCTAAATGCTATTTGGATATGTTAGATAGCTTTCAGTCATTTACAATGAGAGTTCTACAATATCTTCAAACTGAAGTTTCATTTTAACACCCAAAGGATTCATATCGTATTGTTCCTGCTCGTAAGAAAGGCGAGAGTCCAATACTTTTTAGTAAAGGACCGGAACAATAATTCAGCTATACGGATGATAGCAAAGTTAACGACACAGGACATCTTCAACTCCGTCGTTACAGTCAACAATCAAAAGACATCATCCGAAAGATAGGTTACGACTTCAAGAGTGGCCTCAACTACGGTAAAGGACGGAGAACTCCTCTCCGTACAACTGTTTCGAAAGGAAAGTCAAAGATGTACTACAGCAGGACCAAAAGAGGTCTCGGATATGCTTCACCTCCAATATTATCCCCAGCAAGCTCAGAATCCGACAGTGAAGAACGCTCTAATTCTTCCGATTCCAGATCGTGGAATTCTGACACCAGCATTGGTCAAGTTCATCGATTGACTGTATCTTCTAACATGGTCTCCGTCGATCTTCCAGAAGGCTATGACGAGGATATTGAAGAAAATCCTGAAACAGATCCTTCGGCCCAACGAATGGATACCCAATGGGAACTCCGATTCGAACAAAGGGAACCGCCTACCGAAGATTAATTAGTTCAAGTTGATGTAGGAGAGAGCGGATCACCTCGTCCAATATTCATCAGCAAGAACCTTCCAGAGGAGGATAAACAAAAATTAATTCTTCTGATTAAAGAATACATTGATGTCTTTTCCTGGAGCTATGAAGACATGCCAGGACTAGATCCTAAAGTTGCTACTAACAAACTGAACATCTTACCGAATGCAAAACCGGTCAAACAGAAACAACGACATTTCAAGCCAGAAATGATGGACGCAATCGACGATGAAGTCAAGAAGCTCATTGCTTGTGTCTTTATCAGAGAAGAGCAGCATCCTGATTGGGTAGCTAATGTTGTCCCAGTTCTAAAGAAAACTGGCAAAGTTCGAGTCTGTATCGACTTCCGGGATCTTAATGAAGCATGTCCTAAAGATGAGTTTCCTCTCCCTATCACGGACGTCATGATCGACAACACCTGTGGGTTCGAAAGAATATCTTTCATGGACGTATTCTTCGGATATAATCAGATTCGGATAAATCCTGAAGATGAGAAGCATACTTCTTTCCGCACTCCTCATGGAGTCTATTGTTATACTGTGATGCCGTTTGGTCTCAAGAATGTTGGTGCAACATACCAACGAGCAATGAGTACCATCTTTCGAGATCATCTGCGCAAGACTGTCGAATGCTACGTCGATGATATTGCTGTCAAAAGTCGTCTAAAGGAAGATCACATCCAAGACTTGAGAACTATCTTCAGTCTCATGCGCCAACATCAACTCAAAATGAATCCCACCAAGTCATTCTTGGGTGTCTCTAGTGGCAAATTTCTCAGATTCGTCATTACCTCTAAGGGTATACACGTGGATCCCGAGAAGATCAAAGCCATTCAAGAGATGCGTCCTCCACGCAATCTAAAAGAGCTAAGAGGATTCCAAGGTCGACTTGCGTACATCAGAAGATTTATTTCGAATCTGTCTGGACACTGCAGACCTTTCACTCAACTCATGAAGAAGGGTGTTTCTTTCGTTTGGACCGAAGAATGTTAACGAGCATTTGACGACATAAAGCGGTATCTCATGAATCCACCAGTCTTGGTGCCACCAATCTCTGGCATACCATTCTTAATGTACGTCTGTGCTATGGACCATTCATTGGGTGCTTTACTTGTCCAAAAGAACAAAGAAGGCCACGAACAAGCTATCTATTATCTCAGTCGTACTATGATTGGTGCTGAACACCGCTATAGTCCGGTCGAAAAAGAATGCCTAGCTCTTATGTTTGCTGTTCAAAAGACTCGGCATTATATCATTGGCCAAACTATTCATGTTATATCCCGAGTTAACCCTCTTCGGGTACTCATAAAGAAGCCTAGCATACTCAATTCTCGGCTGGCTACATGGGCCATTCTGCTAGCCCAATATGACATGGTATATGTTCCTCAAAAATCTGTCAAAGGTCAAGCACTGGCGGATTTCTTAGCAGCCCATCATGTTACAGAGACATCCAAACTCTACGATGAAATTCCAGATGAGACTTTGGAATCTAATGCAGTCTACGAAGAATTTCCTACTTGGCGTCTATTTTTTGACGGTGCATCCAGGATTGGACCCAATGGTGCCATCATCACAGGAGTTGGAGTTGTCCTTGTTTCTTCAGACGAATCAGCTATCCAAAGAGCCTACTCCTTAGATGAGCCTTGCTCTAATAATGTGGCAAAGTACAATGCTTTACTCATTGGCCTCCAGCTAGCCAAACAACTTGACGTCGAGTATCTTAAAGTCTATGGCGATTCCAAGTTGGTTGTTAATCAAGTTAGAGGATCCTATGAAGTTCGCCATCAAGATCTAGTGCCTTACTTTGAAGCAACAATCAATATGGCTACATCATTCAAAGCCTTTTTCATTGAATATGTATGTCAAACTTGCAATACTGAGGCAGATGCTTTGGCCAATCTGGCAGCAGTCTTAGCCATCCCTATCAAAAGACAATAGGTGGTGGTCATCTCTAATCGGGAATTGTTCTGTGTCAAAAACAATCATAATATTGAGTTCAGTAATCTTACTGAAGCCAATGTTATCAGTGAAGATTAGAGAGCTCCCTTCATCGATTTTGTAGTTCATGACATACTTCCTGAAGATCCCAAAGAAGCTACGAGTATTCGTCGAAGGACTCTACGATTTTATTACAATTAGACCACTAAGACTCTTTATCGGTGAACTTATGACGGCTTACTCTTGCGCTGTCTAGCTGGTGATGAAGCGAAACAAGTAGTGCTTGAAGCTCACGATGGTATTTGTGGAGCACATCAACCCGGTCCTAAGCTACAGGATCGCATCCGACGAATGGGTTATTACTGGCCCTCTATGGTATCTGATGCCATCGATTATGCAAGGAAATGTCGAGCTTGTCAAATCCATGCAGATTTTATTCATTAACCTTCAGAATTTTTACATCCGACGGCTGCTTCATGGCCTTTTGAAGCTTGGGGCATGGATATCATCGGTCCCATCAATCCTCCTTCTTCTAGAGGATATCGGTTCATACTGGCAATAACCGATTACTTCTCCAAATGGGATGAAGCTATACCTTTGGTTGAAGTCAAGACTAGCAGTATCATCAACTTCGTCAAACACCATGTCATCTATCGATTTGGTGTACCTCGACCAATCATCCATAATAATGGACCACAATTCATCAGCCAGAAGTTTACGAGATTCTACGATGATCATAGGATTGACAATGTTGCTTCGACAGCCTACAATCCTGCTGCTAATGGCTTAGCTGAAGCTTTGAATAAAACCATTATCAAGCTCCTCAAAAAGTTTGTGTCTACTAACAAATGAAATTGGAGTGAAAAGCTTGGTGAATGTCTTTGGGCCTATCGAACTACGGTCCGCAATCCCACAGGCTTTACACCTTTCTCTTTGGTGTATGGTTGTGAAGCAGTTCTTCCTCTGGAACTTCAAATTCCTTCTTTAAGGATTGCCATTACTAATGAACTCACTACAGCGAATAACGATCTTCTCCGACTTCAAGAATTAGAAGCGCTCGATGAAAATCGGCTATTGGCTCAACATCATATTGAGTTATATCAAGCCCGTATTTCGAAGACTTTTAACCGTAAAGTTAAAGTCAGAGCCTTTCAACAAGGAGAACTTGTTCTAACAGTAAGACGTCCCATGACTATGACTCACTCGAGCAAAGGCAAGTTCGATGCGAAGTGGGAAGGACCTTATGTTGTCAGCAAAGTCTTTTCGAATGGAGCTTATCAACTTTCAGAGTTGGATGGTCGAGTTGCAATGATGCCTATCAATGGCAAATTTCTCAAGAAATATTATGTATAAATGTAACAGAGATTTTATGTAAATAAGATCAGACAGTTCATAAATAAAGTTTGATTTTTATTTTATCATAAATGATGTTACATGATATCAAAGAAGGTCGCTATTGTCCTTCTCAACATTGGGATGAGGACTACTGCCATCCTCATCAAAGACATAATCAGCAAAAGAGTCGAGAATATCCTTGCTCGAGCCTACCAGGAACTTGCAAGCAGCCATCCTCACGGCTTCCTCCTCTTCAGTCTTTCCTGGTTCAAATAGAAAGTCCAGGATATCCCGCGGTGGTTTGGGTGTAGACGAACCTTCGCCTACTTCTGCCTGCTTTGGTTGGACTGGATCGGCAGGACGTTCTTCAATGTCCACTTCAATCTTCGGAACAATTTTAGCCTTCTTGGATGCACCTCCGGACGACATCTTTATGTTGAAAAGTGAAAATGATCATTCCTTCCAGATTTCTGTTCTATTTATAGGCGGAGATTCTCAAAATAATGAAATGACACATTCATCTGACGGTTCATCCGTTCATTATCATCATCTGACGGTTCACCCGTTCACATTCATCTGACGGTTCACCCGTTCATATTCATCTGATGGTTCGTCCGTTCATTACATTCATCTGACGGTTCACCCGTTCACATTCATCTGACGGTTCACCCGTTCGTTTCACCATCATATTCACCCGACGGTTCGTCCGTTCATTACATTTACCCGACGGTTCATCCGTTCATTACATTCATACGACGGTTCATCCGTTCATTACATTCATCTGACGGTTCATCCGTTCATTCAATTCATTTGACGGTCCATTCGTTCATCCTGACGATTCATTTCGTTCATTTATTTTATTCGCACATTTTTCGTTCATTATCCATATCAGCAACTTGTCGTCTTCGATTAAGTTGTCTAATAATAATATTCGACAAATTATATTCTGCCATGTCCATATTACCTCTGAGCAGATATAATGAATATAACTATTTTCTACAAAATCATCAAGAAATATATCATGTCTTGCACCTCTGAATATATTTTCTATCGCTATTATTTGTATCTGAATAAGATATACAAGAAATAATAGAGCCACAACAAAATATCTTTTATTGATCAAAATTTAAGACATTACATGCATAGCATAAAGAAAGACAAGAAGATACAAGATGTTCTTTCTACTGAGACGGAGGCATCATCAGATTAGTAATCTGTTGTTTCAGAATCTGCAACCGTTTTTCGCAAGATGCCATCACTCTCCTCCTGGCCTCTTCCATCCCAGATTCTTTATTAAAAATAGGCATGGTTACCATTCGGCGAGTGATTTCAGCATCATGAGCTGCTACATACTCGTCTCTTTCCTGAGTTAGAGCACCAATTTGTTGGACTGCAGTCTGATGCTCGGTAACTTCATTTTCTAATTCCTCTTGGAGACGAGCAATCTCCACTCTCAGCTCGGCAATCCTTCTCTTTTTTCTCTCAGCAGTTGAGATCACCGTTTCCAACTTGGAATTATACTCAGTCGATTTAGTAGAATAGGCATCCAAGAGATTCTGGAAGTTCACTCTTTCAACTGCAGCTGCCTGAGCCATCTGTTCAAACTCTGTTTGTACTAAGGGTTCTATTTCCCCCTTATTGAGCTCTTTATAGTTCATTATTGAAGCTTCCAGCTCATTTAATATGTGGTCAAGAAAAGTGGCCTAGGGCTCGTCACCTTGCTCTCGGATGGCCTTTACTAAGAAAGAAGTCGGACCTCTAACCATATAAAAATTAGCGTCTTCTTTGTCCATCATTTTATTGATCAAAGGCCCCAAAGATTCGAAAAAGCATTTGGTGAATGATTGGATGACAAGCTGATTAATCGCCAGAGCACCAGGAGTCGCAGCAACTCCTGTTGATGACGAGGCAGCCGGACATTCAGTTTCTCGAATAGTAGGCTCTTTGAATAAGGGAACTAGAGTGGAGCTAGTTGCTCCTCCTGGTTGTTCTTCTGCAAAATTAAATATTGTCATTCTGCCTGTCATTTACTATTATCCAAGAGAATCAAAAGTGAAAATAATCTTACCATGGTTCGATCCGGCAACAGGCCTATCATCGGTTGGTACAGATTCTAGTTGAGTAGAAGTAGCCTCAGACACTATGGCCTGACTACTTCCTGCTTCAGAGCCATAAGATAAATGGCGACTGCTACTAGCAATTGTCGTCGCAAGTACTATGTCCATGCATATTAGAGGAGCAGGAGAAGATCCGGGTTCTGTATGGATAAGAGTAAAGATGTTAGCTATCAAGCTATTTATTAAAAGAAGATCGCTAATTTTATTACAATACCTTCGGGAGCAACAACTGGAGTTTCCTCCAAAGCCCCTTCTTCATCAGCAATCTTCTCTGGAGATATCGGCACCTCAGCCTCCTTTTCATGAGTCAGAGTGTCATCAATAGCTCGAGAAGATGTCTGGATCTCAACTTCTCTTCCGGATTTTGTGTCTCATCAGCAGCTTCTAATGAGGTGCTCTCCTCGTTCTCGCTGTCCTTAGGAACCTCTTCACTAGCAGCAGCAGCAGCATGATCAGTTTTTTCTTGATAACCGAAGTCACAGTTGTTTGCAAAAACAAAAGTATGAACTTTATTGATACAAGCTTTGTAAAGAAGATTACAAGAATTCTGGAAAAATACAACTGTAGGAATCTAATCTAGAAGACGATTGCTTTATCCCTTGGACGATGTGAACTTTGAAGACAGTAGCCTCTGAAGTTGAAGGCAAAAGCCTCGGAAGAATGCAGCAGCACTTGGGCAAGAACTCCTGAACTCTCTGATATTTCTGAACTTTATGTCTGATCCCCTTGAATGAAGACTTGAAACTCTATTTATAGAGTTCTGGAAATAACTAATTTTTAATTATTCTGAATGGCGCAAGTTGGATTGCACAGGAACTGGATTGTGCAACATCAGATTGCGCAGACAGTTGTCTGGTCGTGGGCCAACTGTCTTGGACACATGGCATCATTTGATTGAAATGCGCATGATCGTGTGAAGACGGTTGCCGTGTAACGAGCAATTGATGGCATGAATGCCACGTGTACTTTTGTCAGTTGTCATGATAAAATGCGCCACATGAATTGTGCTGACTTCGGATTGCACTGAGATGGATTGCGCTGGTCTGGATTGCGCCGGCACTGGATTGCGCTGCATGTACAGCTGTCCAACTACCCTTGAGTGCTGTGTGGCACAATAAACAAACAGTCTCTTCGTTCTTTGTGCTGTCAGCTATCAGAAAGATTTGATTTTGTCAGATAATGATGACATTGCCACGTCAGCCTGCGCAGTTGAAAGTGTGCGCAGTCTGGTGTGCGCAGTCTGGTGTGCGCAATCTGAATGATGCACAATCTGATGTCTGTGCAGTTCATTTGAAAGTTGTATTTCTTGATTTTTCGACTTTGTTAATAGGTGCAACTTGATTTTTTAGGACCTACAAGACCCCCTTCAAAGTTTTCGAAAGTTGAATTTATTCAAAGTTTTCAAAATACTTTGAATTTCAAATTTTAAAATCAAGTTGAGCATACGTGAGCTGTCTGTACAATTGGCTGATTCAGCCCCGCTTTTTCGGTGCAATCTGAGGCGGCCGTTCCCCTTTGAAAAACTATAAATAGTTCCTCATTCTCTCACTGTCATTCTTTACTTGCTTTCGAATTTTCAAAAAAGAAGTTTCTTGAGTATTCCCGATTCTCCTCGTCGATCTCTATGGCCCCCAAGCGATCCTCTGTCGCTGCCAAGGGCAAGGCCCCCGCCGAATCTTCGGCTAGGGTTGCGCCTCGTCCTTCTCGACATGAGACTACGCATCCCGCTTTGCTTGGTAGATAATTCAATCGAAAACTCTTTTGAGGGTTTTTCGACTTCACTGATCTTCAAAATACATCTCTTTTTAGAGATGTGATCATATTGCGCCACCCTTTTTAGGGTCTTGGTTGCACGAACTAGTTATTCTTCATTTTTATGAAGAATACTTTCTTGCGAAATCGGTTAAACTGTGCTGACAAAAGTCAGCGCAATCTGCTGATTTGCGCAAGATTGCTAGCACAATCTGATGCTGGCGCAAACTGATGGATGCATAATCTGATGGTTGCACAATCTAATGGTTGCGCAATCTGATGGTTGCGCAATCTGACGGTTTCACAATCTGATGGTTGCGCAATTTGATAATAGCATTTTTTATTATACTTGTACTGAATTTCTGTTTTCTCTGTTTTGATGCAGTGAATACCAGAGAAGATCCCGAATATGAAATTTTTGTAGGAACTCTTGCAGAATCTGAGTTCAAAAAGGACTTGTCCTTCGTACTTTTTCTACAGTATGCACTTCCGTCCTCTCGCCAGACTATTCTGATAGCACAAGATAATGATACATTGCTATGCCTGATGAATGGACAACCTTTACAGACTGTTGATGTTGTCACCCACAGAAAACCTATGTTCTTGTTTGGTGAAGCAATTGACAAAGTTCTCAACCAAGACCACGTGTTGAGCAGAGAACTTTTTAGTGGAAGGAGAAACTGATTTTGCTACCAGATATTGCCAGGTGCCTTCCTTTGGCACGATACGCTCATGCTAGCTACCCCAGGAGAATGGACTGGGACATCACTCCTCTTCACCAGGCTCGGACTGGAAAAATCTGCGTCAAGAAGGACCGGAATAACAGAGACATGTTCTATAGTTCCTCAGAACGACACAATACTTTACTTAGAGGATTGAAACCAGGGTGCATCCCTCCGGAGAATTCTTCTCTGTTAATGCCTGTGAGGATCCCAATCTTTGCAAATGAGTACGCAAAAGTTGAAGGAAGTTACCCGGATCAAGACATCCGGTTGACAGGTCTGGTAAACCCAGACATCAAAAGGTGGAGCAGTATAGCAAATTGGATACTAGTTCAGTTTGGAGATAAACTCAGAGAGATTGAACTATATAAAGCGGTACATGCTACTGTATATGGCTTCTACCCAAACCCTTATCTATTTTTGGCACTGGCAGAGAGGTACAACTACAGGACAGGGACGTTCATGATGCCCTGCGGAGAGATGGGGTTGGCTCTCCACGAGATGAATTATATCTCGTACTTACCAATGGCAGACTTTCCTTACGAGGAATATGTCCCGACGAATGACGAATTAGATAGACTTCGTCGAGAAAATCCAAAGATGGTAGAAGTCTTTGATGAGCTTTTGTGCCATTATAACATCTGCTCTTTGTATTACCAAAGTGGCTCTGCTGGCACATGCTATTCATCTAAGTGGTTGACTTATCTTTTTCTCAACCGCATTATCGAGAAAAAGACAAAAGATCATAACCCATGTAACCCTGATTTCTTCAATCCCCTCAGCAACAGTAAAGTTATAAAACTGATGGAGGAGAACAAGAGAATGGATATCAAAGTAGATGATGAACACCAATATCCTCCTCTTAAAGCTGGAGAATTTGTAGAGAGCATCATAAGAATGGGCTACAGGTCCATGTCTAAACAAGCCCAGCTAGCAGAATTCTTGACGTACTGGCTACGTCGATTCGTTGTGCCTGGAGCAAGTGCTGTAGACCGCTTTCATCGCGGTGTTCTTTTTGCAGCTGTCCGGTTAGTCTTTGGCTACCGGATGGACTTACTTTCAGCGATGACCTGTAGTATAAACTCGGGTCTTCGTATGTATGTTGATCTTATGCTAAAGTGTAAGGGTGATAAGGTGAACTTCCCCAGACTAGAGTTACCTTACACATACTTATTCGGATGGTTGCTCTTGCATCATCCATCATTGATGAACCCGGCCATGGGAGCAGTTGGTGGCAGTTTTTTACGCAGATTCTCACAGAGCAAATGGATATATACTAGTTTGAGGGACTGCCGAAGAACTCTGAACCTCGGCAAAGGATGGAATTTTCTTTGTACTCCCCCTCCAACCAGCTATGAGCACATGGCATCAAATCTGATCGACCTGGAGAGGCAACCAATAGGTCAGGTATCTTTTGAATGGCTGAAGACAATCAGGCCATCCCATCTAGTATATAGATTTGAAGAAGAATGCTTTCTTGAACCTTATCTGTCGAGCCGCTTCGTTCATCAGTTTGGATATGACCAGTTTCATGTAGGTAACGCCATTACGTGCCTACAAGGAAAGGGTTATTTGATTGATGGTGCCCGGGCCTGGGCTTACTGTAATGCTCGAGACACAAAGACTGTGTTCTCGATGCCCGATAGAACTGATACTGGTCCAAGAATGCTATATACTTATTTACAGTTTTATACAGCTGCTAACACATTTACTGAAAACTATAGCCTTGTTGACAGTTTTGCAACAGCAAATCGTCTGAAGAGAAAAGCAACTGACACATTGGCTCCAAATAACGATGAAGAACATGAGCCAATGGATGATCCCTTAGAAGCTTCCAGGGAAGTCAATTTCCCTGAGGAGGTTAACCAGCCTTTAAGAATTTCTTTGAAGGTTGTTAAGTCTCCAGTTAAAGAGAAGAAGAGAAGGAGAGAAGAGCCTTCTTCTCCTGCTATGAAGAAGAAATTGATCTTGGAACATTCTTCAGAGAAAGTTACCACCAGATCGCAATTCAGACAATTGGCTGAGTCCACTCGAGATGAAGTTGCTACACCGACTTCCGTTCAGAAACAAGCCGATGTGGTAAACATAGATAGCCCTGAGAGGCCTCTACATAGAAGGAAGAAGCTGGCTCATAGAAGACAGAAGATAACAGTTTCTCCTTCGAGGCAAATTTTATCTTCAGTAGTGATGAATGCCACGGCTGAAACCACCCTACCATCTCCTACCCCTATTTCTGAGTCTGGGCATAAAACTCCTAGTCCAGAACGAAGGAAAGAGATTGAGCAGATTGAAGAGAGAAATGAGGCCGTAGAGCCTAGAGAAAATATTGCTGAGACAGAACATGAAGCTTTGCCATCTTCTTTACAAACGATGGATACTAGTCAACTTTCTGCTACACCGGAAGCAACCCTCGAGGAAGAGGATCGTTTGATGATCGAAGCTTTATATGACTGTGACTTCGGTTATCAAGAAGAAACTGATCATGCCGCTGCTGCTGCTAGTGAAGAGGCTCCCGAGGACAGGGAAAACGAGGAAAGCACCTCATCAGAAGCTGCTGATGAGACGTAAAATCCGAAAGAGAATGTTGAGATTCAGACATCTCCTCGAACTATTGATGACACTCCGACTCCTGAAAAGGAGGCTGAGGTGCCGATATCTCCAGAGAAGATTGTTGATGAAGAAGTGGATTTGGAGGAAACTCCAGTTGCTGCTCCCGACGGTATTATAATAAAATTAGCGATCTTCTTTTAATAAATAGCTTGATAGCTAACGTCTTTATTCTTATCCATAAAGAACACAGATCTTCTCCTGCTCCTCCAGCAGGCATGGACATAGTACTGGCAACGACAATTGCTAGTAGCAGTCGCCATTTATCCTGTGGCTCCGAAGCAGGAAGTAGTCAGGCTATAGTGTCTGAAGCTACTTCTGCTCAGCTAGAATCTGTTCCAACAGATGATAGGCCTGTTGCTGGATCGAACCATGGTAAGACTGTTTTCAATTTTGATTCTCTTGGACAACAGTAAATGACAGGCAGAATGACAATATTTAATGTTACAGAAGAACAACCAGGAGGAGCGACCAGCTCTACTCTAGCTCCTCTGTTCAAAGAGCCTACTGTTCGAGTAACTAAACGTCTTACTGCCTCGTCATCAACAGGAGTTGCTGCGACTCCTGGTGCTCTAGCGATTAATCAACTTGTCATCCAATCATTCACTAAATGCTTCTTCGAGTCCTTGGGGCCTTTGATCAATAGAATGATGGACAAAGAAGACGCTGATTTTTATATGGTTAGAGGTCCGACCTCTTTCTTAGTAAAGGCCATCCGAGAGCAAGGTGACGAGCACCAGGCCACTTTTCTTGACCATGTATTAAATGAGCTGGAAGCTTCAATAAAGAGCTATAAAGAGCTCAATAAGGGGGAAGTAGAACCCTTAGTACAAGCAGAGTTTGAACAGATGGCTCAGGCAGCTGCAGTTGAAAGAGTGAACTTCCAGAATCTTTTGGATGCCTATTCTACTAAATCTGCTGAGTATAATTCCAAGTTGGAATCGGTGATCTCAACTGCTGAGAGAAAGGAGAGAAGGATTGCCGAGCTGAGAGTGGAAATTGCTCGTCTCCAAGAGGAATTGGAAAATGAAGTTACCGAGCATCAGACTGCAGTCCAACAAATTGGTGCTCTAACTCAGGAAAGAGACGAGTATGTAGCAGCTCATGATGCTGAAATCACTCGTCGAATGGTAACCATGACTGTTTTTAATGAAGAATCTGGGATGGAAGAAGTCAGGAGGAGAGTGATGGCATCTCGCGAAGAACGGTTACAAATTCTGAAGCAACAGATTGCTAATCTGATGATGCCTCCGTCTCAGTAGAAAGAACATCTTGTATCTTCTTGTGGCTCTATTATTTCTTACATATCTTATTCAGATATAAATAATAGCGATAGAAAATATATTCAGAGGTATAGGACATGATATATTTCTTGATGATTTTGTAGAAAATAATTATATTCATTATATCTGCTCAGAGGTAATATGGACGTGGCAGAATATAATTTGTCGAATATTATTATTTCAATAGATAACTTAATCAAGGATGATAAGTTACTGATATGGATGATTAAATGAACGAAAATGAATCGTCAAAAGGTATGAACAAAATGAATCGTCGTAATGAACGGATAAACCGTCGGATGATGATGAACGAATGAACCGTCAGGTGATGATCAACGGATGAACCGTCAGGTGATAATGAATGAACGGGCGAACCGTCGGATGAATTTGAATGAACGGATGAACCGTCTGATGAACGGATGAACCGTCGAATGAATGTGAATGAATGGACGAACCGTCGGGTGTATGTGTTGTTTCATTATTTTGAGAATCTCTGCCTATAAATAGAACAGAAACCTAGGAGGAATAATCATTTCCACTTTTCAACATAAAGATGTCGTCCGAAGATGCATCCAAGAAGGCTGAAATCGCCCCAAAGGTTGAAGCATGTACTGAAGAATGCCCTGCCGAACCAGTCCAGCCAAAGCAGGCAGAAACAGACAAAGGTTCGTCGGCACCCAAACCACCGCAGGATATCCTGGATTTCTTGCTTGAACCAGGAAAGACTGAAGAGGAAGAGGCCATGAGGATGGCTGCTTGCAAGTTTCTGGTAGGTTCGAGCAAAGAAGTCCTCAGTTCTTTTGCTGATTATGTCTTTGATAAGGACGGCAGTGGTCCGCGTCCTAATGCTGAGAAGGACGATAGTGATCTTCCTTGATATCATGTAACATCACTTATGATGAAATAAAAATTAAAGTTTATTTATGAATTATCTGATCATATTTACATAAATTTCTGTTACATTTATACATAGTATTTCTTGAGGAATTTGCCATTGATAGGCATCATTGCAACTCGACCATCTAATTCTGTAAGTTGATATGCTCCATTTGAAAAGACTTTACTGACAACATAAGGCCCTTCCCACTTCGCATCAAACTTGCCTTTACTCGAATGAGTCATAGTCATAGGGCGTCTGACTGCTAAAACGAGTTCTCCCTACTGAAAGGCTCTGACTTTAACTTTGCGGTTGAAAGTCTTCGAGATGCGAGCTTGATATAGCTCAATATGCTGTTGAGCTAATAGCCGCTTCTCATCGAGCGCTTCTAATTCTTGAAGTCGAAGAATATCGTTGTTCTCTGTAGTAAGCTCGTTAGCAATGGCAATCCTTAAAGAAGGAATTTAAAGTTCCAGAGGAAGAACAGCTTCACAACCGTACACCAGAGAGAAAGATGTAAAGCCTGTGGGGTTGCGGACTGTAGTTCGATAGGCCCAAAGACATTCACCAAGCTATTTGCTCCAATTCCGTTTGTTAGTGGATACAAACTTTTTGAGGAGCTTAATGATGGTTTTGTTGAAAGCTTCAGCTAATCCATTAGCGGCAGGATTGTAGGCTGTAGAAGCAACATTGTCAATCCTATGATCATCGCAGAATCTCATAAACTTCTGGCTGATGAATTGTGGTCCATTGTCATGGATGATTCTTTGAGGTACACCAAATCGATAGGTGACATGGTGTTTGACAAAGTTGATGACGCTGCTGGTCTTGACTTCAGCCAAAGGTATAGCTTCGGCCCATTTAGAGAAGTAGTCGATTATCGCCAGTATGAACCGATGTCCTCTAGAAGAAGAAGGATTGATGGGGCCGATGATGTCCATACCCCAAGCTTCAAAAGGCCAGGAAGCAGCCGTCGGATGCAAAAATTCTGAAGGTTGATGAATAAAATCTGCATGGATTTGACAAGCTCGATATTTCCTTACATAATCAATGGCATCAGATACCATAGAGGGCCTGTAGTAACCCATTCGTCGAATGCGATCCTGTAGCTTAGGAGCGGGTTGATGTGCTCCGCAAACACCATCGTGAGCTTCACGCAGTACTTGTTTTGCTTCATCACCAGCTAGACAACGTAAAAGAAGACCGTCATAAGTCCGCCGATAGAGAGCTTTGTAGTTTGGTTGTAGTAGAATCGAAGAGAACGTCGATGAATACTCGTGGCCTCCTTTGGATCTTCAGAAAGTATGTCATGAACAACAAAGTCAATGAAAGGAACTCTCCAGTCTTCATTGATAACATTGGTTTCAGCAAGATTACTGAACTCAATATTACGATTGTTCTCGATGCAAAACAACTCACGATTAGAGACAACCACAACTTGCTGTCTTTTGATAGGGATGGCTAAAACTGCTGCGAGGTTGGCTAATGCATCTACTTTGGTATTGCAAGCTCGACGAACATAGTCTATGAAGAAGGCTTTGAATGATGTAGCTATGCTGATTGCCGCTTCATGATAAGGTACTAGATCTTGATGACGAACTTCAAAGGTTCCTCTAACCTGATTAACAACCAGCTTAGAGTCGCCATAGACTTCAAGATACTCGACGTCCAGTTGTTTGGCTAATTGAAGACCGATCAGTAGAGCATTGTATTCTGCTACGTTGTTGGAGCATGGTTCATCTAGAGAGCAGGCTCTTTGGATAGTTGATCCGTCTGGAGAGACGAGAACAACTCCAACTCCTGCTACAATGGCACCATTTGGTCCGATTCTAGATGCACTGTCAAAGAATAGACGCCAAGTAGAAAATTCTTCTGAGATCATATTGACTTCCAATGTCTCATCTGGAATTTTATCATAGAGTTTGGATGTCTCTGGAACAGGATGAGCTGCTAGGAAATCTGATAGCGCTTGACCTTTGACAGACTTTTGTGGAACATACACCATATCATACTGGGCTAGCAGAATGGCCCATATAGCCAGCCGAGAGTTGAGTGTGCTAGGTTTCTTCATGAGTACCCGAAGAGGGTTAACTCGGGATATGACATGAATGGTTTGACCAATGATGTAATATCGAGTCTTTTGAACAGCGAACATAAGAGCTAGACATTCTTTTTCGACCGGACTATAACGGTGTTCGGCACCAATCATAGTATGACTGAGATAATAGATAGCTTGTTCGTGACCTTCTTTGTTCTTTTGGGCAAGTAAAGCACCCAATGAATGGTCCATAGCACGGACATACATTAAGAATGGTATGCCAAAGATTGGTGGCACCAAGACTGGTAGATTCATGAGATATTATTTGATATCTTCGAATGCTCGTTGACATTCTTCAGTCCAAATGAAAGAAATACCCTTCTTCATGAGTTGAGTGAACGGTCTACAGCGTCCAGACAAATTCGAAATGAATCTCCTGATGTACGCAAGTCGACCTTAGAATCCTCGTAGCTCTTTTAGATTGCGTGGAGGACGCATCTCTTGAATGGCTTTGATCTTCTCGGGATCCATGTGTATACCCTTAGAGGTAGTGACGAAGCCGAGAAATTTACCACTAGAGACACCCAAGAATGACTTGGTGGGATTCATTTTGAGTTGATGTTGGCGCATAAGATTGAAGATAGTTCTCAAGTCTTTGATGTGATCTTCCTTCAAACGACTCTTGACAGCAATATCGTCAACATAGCATTCGACAGTCTTATGCAGATGATCTCGAAAGATGGTACTTATTTCTCTTTGGTATGTTACACCAGCGTTCTTGAGACCAAACGACATCACAGTATAATAATAGACTCCACGAGGAGTGCGGAAAAAAGTATGATTTTCATCTTCAGGATTCATCTGAATCTGATTATATTCGGAGAATCCGTCCATGAAAGATATTCTTTCGAACCTACACGTATTGTCGATCATGACATCCGTGATAGGGAGAGGAAATTCATCTTTTGGACATGCTTCATTAAGATCCCGAAAGTCGATGCAAACTCAAACTTTGCCAGTTTTCTTTAGAACTGGGACAACATTAGCTACCCAATCAGGATGCTGCTCTTCTCTGATAAAGCCACAAGCGATGAGCTTTTTGACTTCATCGTCAATTGCGTCCATCATTTCTGGCTTGAAATGACGTTGTTGTTGTTTGACCGGTTTTGTATTCGGTAAGATGTTCAGTTTGTGAGTAGCAACTTTAGGATCCAGTCCTGGCATGTCTTCATAACTCCAGGCAAAGACATTAATATATTCTTTATTTAGAAGAATTAATTCTTGTTTATCCTCCTCTGGAAGGTTCTTGCTGATAAAAATTGGACAAGGTGACCCGTTCTCTCCTACATCAATTTGAACTAATTGATCTTCGGTAGGTGGTTCCTTTTGTTCGAATCGGAGTTCCCATTGGATATCCATTCGTTGAGCCTAAGGATCTGCTTCAGGACTTTCTTCGATATCCTCGTCATAGCCTTCTTGAAGTTCAGTGGAGACCATGTTGGATGATACGATCAGCTGATGAACTTAACCGATACTGGTGTCAGAATCCCATGATCTGGAATCAGAAGAGTTAGATCACTCTTCACTATCAGAGTTAGAGACTGCTGGGGATAACATTAGAGAAGAAGCATATACAAGCCCTCTTTTGGTTCTGCTATAGTACATCTCTGATTTTCCTTTTGGAACAGTCGTACGGATAGGGGTTCGTCTACCTTTGCCGTAGTTGAGGCCACTTTTAAAGTCATAATCCATCTTTCGGACGATAGTCTTTTGATTGTTGACTGTAACGCCGGAGCTGGAGATGTCCTGTATCGTTATTTTTACTATCGTCTGTATAGCTGAATTGTTGTTCTGGTCCTTTACTAAAAAGTATTGGACTTTCGTCTTTCTTTCGAGCAGGAACAATTCGATATGAATCATCTGGGTGTTCAAAAGAGACTTCCGTTTGAAGAGATTGTACAACTACTATTGTAAATAATTAGAAGATATCTAACATATCCAAATAGCATTTAGTATGATAAATGACATCAGTATACTTGAATGTAGATGCTTTTTCATTAATTTGTACATTCATATTTACAACAGGACCTTTAGCCTTAGCAGGCTTGGTCAGATTGATTACAAGCGGGGGAGAAGAAGAACGTGAAGAAGGCTTGTTACGACGAAGATCGATAACAAGTGGCTCAAAGGAGGTGAGCTCCCTTTTGTCCTTGTTATAAGTTAAATCAATAACAAGGGGTTCAGAAGAAGCAGGCTGCTTTTTATCCTTTTTACGACGTAAGTCGATAACAAGTGGCTCAGAAGAGGTGAGCTCCCTTTGATCTTGATCATCATTTGTTGGTTTCTTCTGAACTGGCAAGTGAATAGCCAGTGGCTTGGAAGATTGAGGACGAGAGACACGCCCTTTAACAGGTATGATAAGGGTATCTTTGGACACTGCTTCTGATTCTTCTTCAGTATCTAAAGCCAATACAACCTTCATAAATTCATCCTTGTACATGCAAGCGTCGTTGCAGTATGCTTCAACGCCTTTGAAAGGATAGAGATCAGCAACCTCCTTCTGGACTTCTCCATTGTCATCAACATATTTGAAACATTGATGAAGAGTTGATGGAACAATGTTGTGTTCATATAGAAATGGTCTCCCCAACAAAGCATTATAAGAACAACCATGATTGTCGATGATATAGAAGGTCACTTTTGTGCGAAGATTGCCTATTTGGAGTTTTAGGCGAATCTTGCCCAAAGGTTCACTTCTTCCTTGATTGAACCCAAGGATAGTGGTGATTGTACTGGAGTGACTATGTACAGGGATCTTCAGCGCATCTAATATTGTCTTCGGTATGATGCTAAGGGCAGAACCTGGGTCTATCAGAATACGATCGACTTTTATCGAGTCAACATATCCTGTATAGTAGAGAGGACGGTCATGCCTGTTGTCTTCCATTAACAAATCATCCTGAGTGAAAGTAATGTTTAGAATCAATTCCATAACACTATGACAATGAAGGCAAGAGACAGGCTCTACTGTAGGCTTCTTCAGAAGGGCTAAACAGGTTTCAGCTTGCATGAGAGCTTCGCTCAGAGTTTCCTGAGTCTCTTTAGAGAGGCGTAAGAGCTCGAAGATTGACAGCCAGGCCGGTGTATTGGCTAACTGAACCAAAATATCAAAGTTGTAAGGCTTTTAAGTCTAGAAGGAGATATCTTCTTCAAAGGTTTGTCGAAGCGGACTTGCTGTTTGCCTTTGTCAGCAACCGTTGGCTTGGGAGGAATGGGTATCACAACCGGTGAGGAAAGCAGTAGGAATATCCTCAGTAGAAGCAGGCTGCACTGGAGCAGGCTCAGAGAAAGAAGCAGGATTCTCTTGGGCTTCAGGATAATCCTTTAAATAAGCTTTTCCTGATCTGGTGCCCAGCAGGATTTCTTCTTCAACTATAGGGTCAAAAGACACCATATTGCAAATCTTTGTCTTGCCCTTGGCACGATCTTTCTTCTTGGAGGAAGAGGGAAGTTCGAACTCCGAAGTAAGATCTGGATGAATCCACATAATCTCGCCATTGTCAAGAGACAAAGGGATGAGACCTTCATTTCATGGAGGAGGAAGATTCTCAATCTCAAGAGTAGCTTTGGGAATAGGAATGACGCCATGCTGCACCATCTGGGGTCGGAAGTCACCGAATTGAACTGAGACCATATTTGCAGTAACAGTCTTCTCATCTTGTTGCAGAGTGACGACGCCAGCGTTGACCAGCTCCTGAATTTTGCCTTTGAGCACATAACATGCTCGAGTGGGATGTCTGATGAACCTGTGATAGACACAGTACTTGGGATGATCAGTCTTACCGACTTTATCGGGCTTCTTTGGATCTGGAAGTTGGATTTTATTGCTTTTGATTAAGCAATCAAAGATGCTCGTTGTGTCATTCTCGTCAAAGGAATATTCTACTTTAGGACGAGGTTCTCTATGTGGAGGTGCTGAAGGAGTAGAAGTGGACATAGGAGGAGGTACGTTAACCGCCAAAGTTTCTTTGTTCTTGTTCAAATTAATGTTCAAAGTTTCTTTTGCTTTGCGGTTGTTCTGGCGATTGCCACCGCCAGATGTTTGATGTTCATCCCGGTCGGGGTTAGACATTTTGTAACAGTATACTGAAAAGCAATGCTTTGAGTATAAGTGGGAGATTGTTAGGGTTATATACTAAAAGCATCACTTCTGTAGTAACCTTATTTCCTTAAATTTTGAATGAAAATCATATGGGCAAATGTTTGCATATTGTATTTGTTGCAAGTGTTAATGCAAATGTCTGATATTCTATATGGTAGATAATATGGTGTGTGGTGTCACACAGAAGATCATATTATTAGTTTTCTATGGAGTATATAAATAGTTCACAACCTAGATGGACTTGGACAATCTATTGGAAAGGTTGTAGTGTAATCTGGTATTAGTCTATCTTGACTATAGGTTTACACTAGTACACTTTGTGTGTATTGAACAGGACCACTTGAGGTTGTTCTCTTTGTACTGACTACATAAGAGAACAAACACCTCTGTTATTATGGATGCTTGTACTCTTAATCCGGATATAATAATGGACATGTATATGCAATGTTCATTACTTTGACTCATAAAAGAGTGAGATTCATTATGGATCAACAACCTCTATGAATTGGGTAATAATATTATATGTATGATGGGCTGTTGATTATAAATGGAATCCATGTCCCGATACATCGGGTTGATGATGTCCTCTTAAGGAGCTCATAAGGATTGTCATGTAAACCCTGCAGGTGGATTATATCTGACATAACAAATAATGTTGAGCGGTACTACTTAAGGATAAAAGATGTCGAATCAATATAGTTGTCAGTAACTTAATTTGATCGACGGACATACGATATCTTAACATGGGGAGCCAAACGAGCATATAATAAAAGGAGCCCACAAACATAATTTGGGATTAGGGAGGTAGTGCAACAATAGCTCATTAGTGGACCGAGCTATTGTTAATGGGCCTGGATTGTGTGTTCGGGCTGAACACGGGATATCCAGATCCGTTAGGAGGCCTAACCCTAATTTCTCCTCATGGTCCCTATCGTAGTCTATATATATCCTCTATTCTCTGGCCGCCAGATTACTGATCAGAAATCTAAAATTTTCTCTAAATTCGTGATTCACGTAAGGAGAGAAATAGAGTGCTGCCAAGAAGAAAAAAAAGTTGGGAGATCGTCGCCCACACGACGTCCAACTCGAGGAAGGAATACGTGCAGAAGATCTTGGGGTCGTCCGCTCGAGATTGCCAGGAATTACTTGTCTCCTTTCCGTCGCAGGTATAATTCATGAACCCCAGTTTCCGCCTATGAAGGGTTAGAACACGTATTAGATCTGTTTAACTTTCTATCGATCAATACGCACACCAAAGGAAGGGTCCTGGGAATCCCCAGTTCCATCAATTGGTATCAGTGCCACTTTGGATCTACGTATTGATTGATATGTCCATGTTGTCCAATAAAACTTGTGCTATGTAATAGTCGGTAGATATAGATCTGTTCTAACTCGGTTTTGCAGACATCTTAGATCCAACTATTATGGTCCAATGCATGTTTTTGATTGTGTTGTTTAAACAACAGACATGTCGTGGATGTTGTTGTTGTTGTGGATGTAATTAAAATCACGAGGGTTGATCGTGCTTATTAATTTAATTTTTCAATCTAGATTACGTGTGAACTCCTTCGAAAGGCATAGGATTGATATAATTTTAATTATTTTTGATCAATCGTGATGGCGGTGGTGGCTGTTTCTGACGTCGGATGAGATGCTGGTTTTGAGCAATCCAGAGGCCGACAGATGATTTTCGATGAAGGAATCGACAGCCAAAACCTAAAAAAAAAAAATCGGGGCACTGAAAAAAAAAATCGGGGTTCGACTTCTGGATTGCTCAAAAAAATCGGGGTTCGACCTCTGAGTTAGAGCACCAATTTTTTTTTAAGATTTTGGCTGTCGATTCCTTCATCAAAAATCATCTGTCGGCCTCTGGATTGGTCAAAACCAGCATCTCGTCCGGCGTCAGAAACAGCCACCACCGCCATCACGATTGATCAAAAATAATTAAAATTACATCAATCCTATGCCTCCCAAAGGAGTTCACACATAATCAAGATTGAAAAATTAAATTAATAAGCACGATCAACCCTCGTGATTTTAATTACATCCACAGCAATAACAACATCCACGACATGTTCGTGGTTTAAACAACACAATCAAAAATATGCATTGGACCATAATAGTTGGATCTAAGATGCCTGCAAAATCGAGTTAGAACAGATCTACATCTACCGACTATTATATAGCGCAAGTTTTATTGGACAACATGGATATATCAATCAATACGTAGATCCAAAGTGGCTCTGATACCAATTGATGGAACTGGGGATTCCCAGGACCCTTCCTTTGGTGTACGTATTGATCGATAGAAAGTTAAACAGATCTAATACGTGTTCTAACCCTTCATAGGCGGAAACTAGGGTTCACGAATTATACCTGTGACGGAAAGGAGACATGTAATTCCTGGCAATCTCGAGCGGACGACCCCAAGATCTTCTGCACGTATTCCTTCCTCGAGTTGGACGTCGTGTGGGCGACGATCTCCCAACTTTTTCTTCTCCTTGGCAGCACTCTATTTCTCTCCTTACGTGAATCACGAATTTAGAGAAAATTTTAGATTTCTCATCAGTAATCTGGCGGCCAGAGAATAGAGGATATATATAGGCTACGGCAGGGACCATGAGGAGAAATTAGGGTTAGGCCTCCTAACGGATCTGGATATCCCGTGTTCAGCCCGAACACACAATCCAGGCCCATTAACAATAGCTCGGTCCACTAATGAGCTATTGTTGCACTACCTCCCTAATCCCAAATTATGTTTATGGGCTCCTTTTATTATATGCTCGTTTGGCTCCCCATGTTAAGATATCGTATGTCCGTCGATCAAATTAAGTTACTGACAACTATATTGATTCGACATCTTTTATCCTTAAGTAGTACCGCTCAACTTTATTTGTCATGTCGGATATAATCCACCTGTAGGGTTTATATGACAATCCTTCTGAGCTCCTTAAGCGGACATCATCAACCCGATGTATCGGGACATGGATTCCATTTATAATTAACAGCCCATCATACATACAATGTTATTACCCAATTCATAGAGGTTGTTGATCCATAATGAATCTCACTCTTGTATGAGTCAAAGTAATGTACATTGCATATACATGTCCATTATTATATCCCGATTAAGAGTACAAGCATCCATAATAACAGAGGTGTTTGTTCTCTTATGTAGTCAGTACAAAAAGAACAACCTCAAATGGTCATGTTCAATACACACAAAGTGTACTAGTGTAAACCTATAGTCAAGATAGACTAATACCAGATTACACTACAACCTTTCCAATAGATTGTCCAAGTCCATCTAGGTTGTGAACTATTTATATACTCCATAGAAAACTGATAATATGATCTTCTGTGTGACACCACACACCATATTATCAACAAGTAGAATATCAGACATTTGCATTAACACTTGTAATAAATACAATATGCAAACATTTGCCCATATGATTCTCATTCAAAATTTAAGGAAATAAGGTTACTACAAAAGTGATGCTTTTAGTATATAACCCTAACACATTTGTACCCCTAGCTGCTTGAATTTGTCGGCGCTAACTTCAGCTACTTTAGCGTTGACAATGAAGGATGGCCAATCTTGGAACTGAGTAGACCCCGTCCACATGCTGATGATGGACAATAGATTTGCCTTGCAGGTATCTATGGTGACCACAGCCAGAGTTCCTGGAGGCATTTTCAAAGCTTTCCGGCAGAATCTTTCAATAAAACTCTCAGCTGTTTCATTGTGCTTTTGTTTGATTTTATTGAGGGCTGACATAGTCATGTCATTGATCCTCTCATAAAATTGTTCCAAGAAGATTTGCTTTAAGCCAGAGAAGGAGGTGATACAACCATCGGGCAAGCTTCTATACCAATCGTATACCACGCCGACTAAATAGCCGACGAATACTCTGGTAAGAAGAGCGTCATTTGATTGAAGTTGGACAGTCATACCCTCAAAGTAGTTAATGAACTGACTGGGAGATATGCTGCCATCAAACAGCGAGATGGTTGGGATCTTATACTTTGGAGGAAATGGGACTTCCTTCCATTCAACTGGGTAGGGTTACTTGATCCCCAATCTTTGCAAGTTGTCCTTCTCCTTAAAAGCTTCAAACTGAGTTCGCAGGAGCTTCACAGCTTCATTGGCATCTTCCACTGATGTAGAAGGAGTAGGCTGAACCACAGTATTAGGAGGAGGAACAACATGATAAGCACTACCCCCAGCACCTGACTGACTGGGTGTAGGTTGGACTTGTACAGGAGGTACTGGAAGAGATGCTACCCCCAGCCTTGCATTGACAGGTACCGACGATGCTATAATTTTAGGATTTGCAGGCGGTACTGTCGGTGGCACTGTGTGCTGGGCTACAATGATAGAATGCATACTTGCGACCATTTCCGCCATTGTCTTCAACTTATCTTCTAGTGCAGCTATTCTTTATTCTTGACTAGCTGAACTGGAAGCATCAGGATCTTCATTGACAACATAAGCTGTCACTTCTCTGGGTACAGTAGAGGATACTGTCTGTTCTAAGCTTTCGCTGTATGCATCATAATCAGAGAAAGAATCATCTCCTGAGTGAGAAGGAAGGAGACGTTCGGAAGGATCTTGAATATTCTTTTGACCGATTGTGTCTCGGCTTCGGGATCTGGTATGTTGGAATATTCCTTCAGAAGATTCATGGAGTAGATCCAAATACCGCTGGCTTGGCTTGCGAGGCTTCCCGTGCTTGGAGCACTTCCTACCCCCAGCATATCTGGAAGTCATGTTGACGGAAGCGTACAGAACTTCGTCTTCATCTTCCGATATAGGTTCAGAGTTATAAAAGTTCATACGATCGAAGACAGATTATCTAGTTGTTTGACAACAACACTTGATAACAACCTTGTGATTACAATGATGATGATCACTTGGTTGAATTGGAAGTGTTGAAGTATTGTCCCGCCTTTGCTTAAGGTGTTCTCGTAGATCGGGAACAGCAATGGGACGAGAAAAAGTTTGAGGGATATGTTCTTTAATAACATTCGGAACATGGTTTCGGTTCTTCAAATGTTTTGTCCCTTGAGTATACAGGAAAGTGCTCATTTCATTGGCATAGGTGTCTGGATTCTTGATCCTGGAAGTTTGCTTCTGATGATGTTTGGTCTTCGGCATTGGCTGTTTACGTTTTACCGAAGTTGGCCTGTTGAGATAAGTTCTTAAATCAGCAAACTCACCCCCCAGGGGTTTCTGTTTGAGACACCAGCAATTTTCCCTATCTTGAACGGGAGATTTCGAGGGTTGGGAGGTCTTGGAATTCTGCTACCGGAGTAGGTAGAATACCTCTTCGATCAGTACAAGTTCTTTTAACATGGAGAGAAGAATCCTTGTTTGAAAGAGTTTTTGTACTAACTGATGCCGAAGCACGGTCAGTATGATCTTCTACGGTAAAGACCGAAGAAGACTGAGAAAAGGCCAAAGGGCCTTTTCCTTTGTTTTGTAAAGAAGGGTTAGCTAAAGAGCGTTTCCCTCTGTTGTCTTCCAAGTCAAGAGACGAGAAAGTTTGAGAAAAGACCAAAGGGCCTTTTCCTTTGTTCTGATGAAGAGGAATAGCCAAAAGACTACCCCCAGTGGATTGCGCAGGAGCAGCAGGGTGTTGGAGATGAGCAGCACTCTTTTCTTTGTTGTGAGAAGAAGAAAGATTAGCCAAAGGGCCGTCTCTCTTGGATTGCATAGGCACAGTTTGTGCATGAATGGATGGCGCATTGGCAGGTTGTGCAAGAAAATCTTTGGCAGAGGACTTTCTGGTTCTGGCCACAGACACTGTGGTTTGCGCATCAGGTGTTCTAGCCACAGAGTGTTTGGGGTGCACTCTTGTTGCTGAAGTGTTGGTTTGTGCAGGAAGATTGGCATCTAATGCGCCAGAGGCAGAGGAGTCTTGTACCTTGATAGGGCAGCATATGAAGTCTCTTGTGCACTGGCAACAGTAGATTGCGCAGCATTCTTGACAGAGAAAGATTGTGCAACAGTCGTAGTGGCAGCAACTGTAGACTGTGTAGCAGATTGCTCAGCATTCTTGACAGAGACAGATTGTGCAACAGTCGTAGTGGCAGCAACTGTAGACTGTGCAGCAGATTGTGCAGCAGGCATCTTGGCAGACTGCACAGCAGTCTTGCTGGCGGAGTTAATGGGCTGTGCAGCAGTCTTGGAGACCCACACTGGGCGCACTTTGCTTGTAGCAGAAGTGGTTGTAGTGCGAGGAGTGGTTTTGGAATTGATCATGGCTTCATAGGCTGTCTAGTTGACCTTCACAACCAGCGTCTTCTGCGTCTTTCCGATAGACGCTACGTCACATTGAGTTCTCACTTCCTCGTCGGAGGAGAAAGTCCTCCCCAGCAGAGTCGCCATTTTGTTTGCAAAAACAAAAGTATGAACTTTATTGATACAAACTTTGTAAAAAAGATTACAAGAATTCTGGGAAAGTACAACTGTAGGAATCCAATCTGGAAGACGATTGCTTTATCCCTTGGACGATGTGAACTTTGAAGACAGTAGCCTCTGAAGTTGAAGGCAAAAGCCTCGGAAGAATGCAGCAGCACTTGGGCAAGAACTCTTGAACTCTCTGATATTTCTGAACTTTATGTCTGATCCCCTTGAATAAAGACTTGAAACTCTATTTATAGAGTTATGGAAATAACTAATTTTTAGTTATTCTGAATGGCGCAAGTTGGATTGCACGGGAACTGGATTGCGCAACATCAGATTGCGCAGGCAGTTGTTTGGTCATGGGCCAACTGTCTTGGACACATGGCATTATTTGATTGAAATGTGCATAATCGTGTGAAGACGGTTGCCACGTAACGAGCAATTGATGGCATGAATGCCATGGGTACTTTTGTCAGTTGTCATGATGAAATGCGCCACATAAATTGTGCTGACTTCGGATTGCACTGAGATGGATTGTGCTAGTCTGGATTGCGCAGGCACTGGATTGTGCTGCATGTACAGCTGTCCAACTACCCTCGAACGCTGTGCGGTGTAATAAACGAACAGTCTCCTCGTTCTTTGTGCTGTCAGCTGTCAAAAAGATTTGATTTTGTCAGATAATGATGACATTGCCACGTTAGCCTGCATAGTTGAAAGTGTGCGCAGTCTGGTGTGCGCAATCTGAATGATACGCAATCTGATGTCTGCGCAGTTCATTTGAAAGTTGTATTTCTTGATTTTTTGACTTTTTTAATAGGAGCAACTTGATTTTTTAGGACCTACAACAGTCATATAAAGCTTCGATCATCAAACGATCCTCTTCCTCGAGGGTTGCTCCCGGTGTAGCAGGAGGTTGAGTAGTATCCATCATTGGTAAAGGGGATGGCAAAGCTTCATGCTCTGTCTCAGCAATATTTTCTCTGGGCTATATGGCCTCATTTCTCTCTTCAATCTGCTCAATCTCTTTCCTCCGTTCTGGACTAGGAGTTTTATGCCCAGACTCAGAAAATAGGGGTAGGAGATGGTAGGGTGGTTCCAGCCGCGGCATTCATCACTACTGAAGACAAAATTTGCCTCAGAGGAGAAACTGTTATCTTTTGTCTTTTGTGAGCCAGCTTCTTCCTTCTATGTAGAGGCCTCTCAGGGCTCTCTATGTTTACTACATCGACTTGTTTCTAAACAGAAGTCGGTGTAGTGGCTTCATCTCGAGTTGACTCGGCCAATTGTCTGGATTGCGATCTGGTGGTAACCTTCTTTGAAGAATGTTCCAAGATCAATTTCTTCTTCATAGCAGGAGAAGAAGGCTCTTCTCTCCTTCTCTTCTTCTCCTTGACCGGAGATTTAACAACCTTTAGAGAAATTCTTAAAGGTTGGTTGACTTCCTCAGGAAAATTGACTTCCCTGGAAGCTTCTAATGGATCGTCCATTGGCTCATGTTCTTCATCATTATTGGGAGCTAATATATCAGTCGCTTTTCTCTTCAGACGATTTGCTGTTGCAAAACTATCAAGGAGGCTATAGTTTTCAGCAAATGTATTTACAGCTGTATAAAACTGTGAATAAGTACACAGCATTCTTGGACCAGCATCGGTTCTGTTTGGCATCGAGAACACAGTCTTTGTGTCTCGAGCATTATAGTAAGCCCAGGCCCGGGCACCATCAATCAAATAACATTTTTCTTGTAGGCACGTGATGGCGTTACCTACATGAAATTGGTCATATCCAAACTGACGAGCGAAGCGGCTCGACATATATGGTTCAAGAAAGCATTCTTCTTCAAATCTATATACTAGATGGGATGGTCTGATTGTCTTCAGCCATTCAAAAGATACCCGACCTATTGGTTGCCTCTCCAGGTCAATCAGATTTGCTGCCATATGCTCATAACCAGTTGGAGGGGGAGTACAAAGAAAATTCCATCCTTTATCGAGGTTCAGAGTTCGTCTACAGTCTCTCAAACTAGTGTATATCCACCTGCTTTGCGAGAATCTGCGTAGAAAACTGCCACCAACTGCTCCCATGGCCGGGTTCATCAATGATGGATGATGCAAGAGCAACCATCCGAATAAGTAGGTGTAAGGTAACTCTAGTCTGGGGAAGTTCACCTTATCACCCTTGCACTTGAGCATAAGATCAACATACAAACGAAGACCCGAGTTTATACTACAGGTCATCGCTGAAAGTAAGTCCATCCGGTAGCCTAAGACTAACTGGACAGCAGCAAAAAGAACAGCGCGATGGAAGCGGTCTACATCACTTGCTCCAGGCACAACGAATCGACATAGCCAGTACGTCAAGAATCCTGCTAGCTGGGCTTTTTTGGACATGGACCTGTAGCCCATTCTTATGAAGCTCTCCATAAATTCTCCAGCCTTAAGAGGAGGATATTGGTGTTCATCATCTACTTTGATGTCCATCCTCTTATTTTCCTCCATCAGCTTTAGCACTTCACTGTTACTGAGGGGTTGGAAGAAATCGGGGTTGCAAGAGTCATGATCTTTTGTCTTTTTCTCAATAATGTGGTTGAGAAAAAGATAAGTCAACCATTTGGATGAATAGTATGTGCCAGAAGAGCCACTTTGGTAATACAAAGAGCATATGTTATAATGGCACAAAAGCTCATCAAAGACTTCTACCATCTTTGGATTCTCTCGACAAAGTCTATCTAATTCGTCATTAGTCGGGACGTACTCCTCGTAAGGCAAATCACCCATTGGTAAATATGAGATGTACTTCATCTCATGAAGAGCCAAGCCCATCTCTCCAAGGGGCGTCATAAACGTTCCTATCCTGTAGTTGTACCTCTCTGCCAGAGCCAAGAACAGATGAGGATTTGGAAAGAAGCCGTATACAGTGGCGTGTACCGCATTATACAGCTCAATTTCTCGGAGATTATCTTCAAACTGGACCAGTATCCAGTTACCTATACAGCTCCATCTTTTGATGTCTGGGTTTACCAGACCTGTCAACCGGATGTCTTGATCCGGATATTTACCCTCTGCTTTGGCATACTCATTGGCGAAAATCGGTGTCCTTACCGGTAGTAGCAAAGACGAGTTCTCGGGGGGAATGCAACCTGGTTTCAACCCCCTCAATAAAGTGCTATGACGTTCGGAAGAACTGTAAAACATGTCCCTATTATTTGGACCTTTCTTAACACAGATCTTTCCGGTCCGTGCCTGTTGCAAGGGAGTAATGTCTCATTCTATCCTACTTGGATGGCTCGCATGAGCATACCTTGCCAAAGGAAGGCATCTCGTTAGATCTGGTAACTTGATCAATTTCTCCTTCCATTGAAAGGTTCTCGACTAAACTCTAGGTCTTGGTTGAGAACTTTTATCAATAGCATCTCCGAAGAGGAACATAGGCTTCCTATGGGTGACAGCGTCAACTGATTGCAAAGGCTGTCCGTTTATTAGACTTGGCAGAGTCTCATTATTCTGTGCTATCAAAATAGTCTGACGAGAAGACGGAAGGGCATATTGTGGAATGTTAACATGAGATAAGTCTTCTTTGAAATTTGGTTCAGCTAAAGTTCCAACAAAAGTTTCATATTCAGGATATTCTCTGGTATCAACTGCATCAAATAGAAAAATCACAAATCAGTATAAATCAATGTCAGCAATTTTGTCATCAGACTGCACAACCATCAGATTGGGCAACCATCAGATTGCGCAACCATCAGATTGCGCAACCAACAGATTGCGCAACCATCAGATTGTACTGACAAAGCTTGCGCAAGCATCATTTTGTGCTGACAAGATTGCACAAATCAGTCGATTGTGCTGACTTTTGCCAGCGCAATTCAACCGATTGTGTAAGAAGATATTCTTCATAAAAATGAAGAATAACTAGTTCGTGCAACCAAAACCATAAAAAGGGTGGCGCAGTATGATCACATCTCTAAAAAGAGATGGATTTTGAAGATCAGTGAAGTCGAAGAACCCTAAAGAGAGTTTTTCGATTGAGTCATCTACCTAGGAAAGCGGGATACGCAGTCTCATGTCGAGAAGGATGGGGCACAACCCTAGCCGAAGATTCGGCGGGGGCCATGCCCTTGGCAGCGGCGGAGGATCGCTTGGGGGCCATGGAGATCGATGAGGAGAATCGGGAAAGCTCATGAAGTTTCTCTTTTGAAAATTCGAAAGCAAGTAAAGAATGACAGTGAGAGAATGGGGAACTATTTATATTTTTTCAAAGGAGAATGGCCGCCTCAGATTGTGCCGAAAAAGTAGGGGCTGATTCATCCAATTGCGCAGACAACTCACATATGCGCAACTTAATTTTAAAATTTGAAATTCAAAGTATTTCGAAACTTTGAATAAATTCAACTTTCGAAAACTTTGAAGGGGGTCTTGTAGGTCCTAAAAAATCAAGTTGCACCCATCAACAAAATCATGAAAATCAAGAAATACAACTTCCAAATAAACTGCACAGACATCAGATTGCGCACACTAGATTGTGCACACTTTCAACTGCGCAAGCTGATGTGGCCATATGATCATTATCTGACACAATCAAATCTTCTGACAGCTGACAGCACAAAAAATGACGAGACTGTTCATTTATTGCGCCGCACAGCGCTCGAGGACAGCTGTACATGCAGCGCA
The DNA here is from genome assembly GCA_029216955.1 of Iris pallida. Taxonomy (NCBI): domain Eukaryota; kingdom Viridiplantae; phylum Streptophyta; class Magnoliopsida; order Asparagales; family Iridaceae; genus Iris; species Iris pallida. The sequence goes on from JANAVB010032619.1 coordinate 12,315,433, forward strand.
ATCCAGTGCCTGCGCAATCCAGCCCAGCGCAATCCACTTCAGCGCAATCCGAAGTCAGCACAATTCATCAGGACAACTGACAAAAGTACACGTGGCATTCATGCCATCAATTGCTCGTTACGTGGCAACCGTCTTCACACGATCGTACACATTTCAATCAAATGATGCCATGTGTCCAAGACAGTTGGCCAACGACCAGACAACTGCTTGCGCAATCTGATGCTGCACAATCCAACTTGCGCAATTCAGAATAACTAAAAATTAGTTATTTTCAGAACTCTATAAATAGAGTTTCAAGTCTTCATTCAAGGGAATCAGACATAAAGTTCAGAAATATCAGAGAGTGCCCAAGTGCTGCTGCATTCATCCGAGGCTTTTGCCTTCAACTTCAGAGGCTACCGTCTTCAAAGTTCACATCGTCCAAGGGATAAAGCAATCGTCTTCTAGATTGGATTCCTACAGTTATACTTTTCCAGAATTCTTGTAATCTTTACAAAGTTTGTATCAATAAAGTTCAATACTTTTGTTTTTGCAAACAAAATGGCGACTCTGCCTTGTAATCTTCTGTACGTGGCAACCGTCTTCACACGATCATGCGCATTTCAATCAAATGATGCCATGTGTCCAAGACAGTTGGCCCACGACCAGACAACTGCCTGCGCAATCCAGTTCCTGTACAATCCAACTTGCGCCATTCAGAATAACTAAAAATTAGTTATTTCCAGAACTCTATAAATAGAGTTTCAAGTCTTCATTCAAGGGGATCAGACATGAAGTTCAGAAATATCAGAGAGTGCCCAAGTGCTGCTGCATTCTTCCGAGGCTTTTGCCTTCAACTTCAGAGGCTACCGTCTTCAAAGTTCACATCATCCAAGGGATAAAGCAATCGTCTTCTAGATTGGATTTCTACAGTTGTACTTTCCCAGAATTCTTGTAATCTTTACAAAGTTTGTATCAATAAAGTTCAATACTTTTGTTTTTGCAAACATTGAGTTGGAAGGAACCCATGCTAAAAGTTAGCAAATGTTGTGCGTGTTTGAGTGACCTTACGCTGACAATAGCGAACGAGTGTACGAGACTGAACTATAATTTGAACAGAACGGCTATGCGCACAGCCTTTCGGCTAAGTTTTGTCGAGTATTGCGCACCTAGACCTTCTAGTGCGAAAGAGTTTACGAGCGAGATTGACTATCGCTCGGACAAGAATAAGTTAGACTTATAGTCTATATTAATAGAGTCGCTATCATACCAACGCTAAGACGAATACGGGGAATGGTTCTTAGATTTTGAGGAACAGACGAACGTATATTCAAACGTGTCAATTGAGAATCGAATGATCATTTTGAGGATTTGTAGAATAACTTGACTCCGAGTGGTGTATACGATAGTCTCGAAGAATAATAAGAATGAGTTTCGACGATTAGTTGAGTGGCTCGAACCCTGAGTGGTGTATGAACGTCTTGAAAATTATTCGAGCAAAATTAAAGATTTACGGGTAGCAACGAGTGTATCAGCAAAAGATGTTACCGTGCAAAGCCTTAGAACGAGTAACGCTTAGATGGTCGTAATTTCGAAAGTCTCAAACGAGATATCACTCGGACGATTTGTGAATTTGTAGTGCAAATTACGAAACAGTTGAATAGAGATTCGGAACTATGAAACGAATGGATGCCTTGGTCTAGAAAACTTGGTGGATCGTACGTATGATTTCGGAATAGTCGAATAGAGTAAAACTTGAGTTGAGGTAAAATAATCATAGACAGGATCGATGATAGCATGATTGAAAGATAGCGTGTATGAACGTTGGTTTATAGATACAAAAAATAACTAAGGATTTAGAATGGATGTTGCTCAATGACTTGAGATTGCATGGAACAATGTGAATTGAGGAATTAAGTTGCACAACTCGAATTTCTTTGCGAAGCAAGATCGTCAGGTTATGTACATCATCGATGGTATTGAGGCAAATCAAAGATCGATGTACGATAACTAGGGAGTACTCTGATTCGATGAATGATGATCGTGTTAAAGTTATTATTTCAATGGATGTTAGGCTTGGGATTTGGATCGAAAGGAATGTTTGGATGAAAATAGAAGTGTCTTGATTGTTTGTCGATAACCACAATGTCAACGATTTTGTCTTGTGCGAGCGCAACTCTAGCCTCGCATATGCGTTACGTCAGACTTAGGGCGATTATTCTGTGTGAGCGTTGGTATGGTGATTCATGTCCAGTAGGAATGATCAACTCGAAGATCATGCCATGGCAATTTGGATTGCTTCAACTTGTGGTTTGAAGCGAAGGCAAATTCGAGGATTGTTCGGACTTGTGATTGACGATTAAATAAACTTGAGGATTGAGTAGATCCAATCTATGTATCGTGAATGAACTAGTCTAGACTCAATGCATAATTTATGCCCCGATAAGGATGATTATCCTACGAGAGCGTTGGCATGGTGATTCATGTTCCACCGTGGGTAATCAAACTTGCGTGAGATCGGGGTGTGATATATTTCTATGCTAGACGACCTTGTAGTCGACTACGTGAATTGGATAGGATGGATAGATGAATTGTATCAAACATATTTGAAGAGGTAGACTATGACAATTGCTAGTTTGGATGTACGATAGGATTTGGTTAAGGAGAACCTATTGTAAGATGAATTTACTGAACAGACTCGGACCTCGTGTGAAGAATGTCTTGATGGGAATAGGATAAACACTACTCGATGTCTAGAAATTTGAGTGAAACGATCTTGGGCAGAGTATCCCGTACGAACGAACAATGGTTTGACAATAGGATTGGGACGAACATCGTGCAACAACTTTGCACGATGAACCAAGAACTTGACTTGTAACTATGACCTTGTGAGCTAACCAAGCGTATAGGTAGACAATCCTATGTCGAGTGATTAAACCTGTGTGACCGACTTTAGAGTTTCGTTTGGATGGACGATAGATCTTAGGCAAAAAGACTTAGAGTTAGGACGTGGAACTGGGAGTGTGCGCCAACGACAATGATATTAGCCCCAAACGAAGTGAATGATAGAAATCGGGGATGAGCAAGTAAAGTTGGGATAACAAATTGAATTATTGCTTGGAAGACGTACTTGATGATAGTGAAATGTTTGGCCTTGAATCGAATGAGAATTATTTAAACTTTGGTTGACTCCGCTAAGAAGAAATCATATCGATTTCATAAGACGAGAACACTTGAGAAACAAATTGGGTCATCTCGAGGATCGAGATAGATGATAGTGAAACAAACTGGAGTTCAGTTTTAATTGAGTTGGTAAAATGACCGACAATTCGAAACTATCACGAGTAGCTTATCCGACTTCGTTATCGCTATACATGGTTGAAATGTATATATTCGGAGGACGTCTAGAATATGTGCACGATCTAAACTCAACGATATGATAAACTCGAACGTAGCAGCAAGTGGATATGTTAAGATGCACATGGATGAACCGATGAGTGAGTTAGCCTCAGCCTATGACCCTCATGTTTGACGAATTATAACACACCTCGTATGACCATTATAGTCCTATTACAGGGCACAAGAGTGACCAAGTCATAGAAACACGATGACTGAGTTAGTACCGTCAACTCTCGAATGAGTGGTAAAGTCATCCGATGAAATTTACCAAATGTATAAGACACAAAACTTAGAAAGGTAGCCGAGTATAGTTTGATGCCAGCGAAGGATAAAGTCATTCGATATGAATTATCTACGATATGCACACGACATGAGTTAAGGAATGGTAGGATGACGTGCACTCAGGAAGTCTCGAGGACGAGACTTATTTTGAGTGGTGTATTATGTAACGACCCGCTCCGCCCTAGCAGAACGCCGATTCAAACGGCTTGTGCAACGACTCAAATGAATCGTTGACTCAAAGAGTTTCGTTGACCTGATGAAGTATCGATGCGAATTGATGCAAGTGTTGAGTTGGCCCTTCAAGAAGAATCGAGACTTAGACTTTCAAAGGTGCGCTCGGAGTCTCACTCGGCCGATGCGATCATCGCTAAGGTGGGTGGCTCTGATGAACCTGTCTTTGCTTATCCTAGACACATAATAATACGGACTGTATTGCTAGATCACTAGTCGATAACTCCGTACATGCTAATGAAATGACTCAATGCACCTAGCTAAGGAATAATTCCATCTTGTATGCTTGTGTAGAACATGGAAATGAACTTGGAGAATTACTCGAACCTTCGAACCGCACTCCATGCTCGTGCCAACGCACAGCTTACATTCCATGTAGATTTACTTATGCATTCAATTACAAATAAAATGCTTGTCACTAGATCGTATCACAACTTGAGACATGAAACAATGAATGGTTTACTAAAATGAAGGAGGAAGACTATCAACATAGTCGTTCCGAGCAGAGTATAGAAATATCGTAAGACTTAGGGACCAATGGGTCTCCAAGGCTGTTCTCGTACAGGGAGATGCATAATGAATGAATAAATGAATGAACGAATAAGTGAATGAATGAATCAACAAATAAATAAATGAATAATTGAATGAATGAAGGAACGAATGAACAAGTGAAAGAAAGAATTGAATGAATGAATGAATGAAAAAAAGGCATATGAGAAGACAAGAAGGATTAGTGACAGGTATAACGGAAACGTGCAACGGGGCTCGCTACCCACGATGCACGGATGTCATCGCCAACCTAGTCGGTAATCGATTATGGCTCAAAGACAACATATGGCTCAAAGACAACATATGGCTCAAAGACAGCCCGTTAAGTTAAAAATGACAAGACAATACGAAATGGTCGTGGACAACTTGGTGCACGAGAGAAAGAAATGAATAAGGATTCCAAGGCAACGATCACGACATTGTGGTCGGCCTAGGCGGAATCATGGCTTATGGGCGGCTTGGGTGCGGGCTCGGCCACCTAAGAGACGTAAGTCAGGTATTGCATGGCCTATCAGGGGGTATCAGCAATCATCGGCTAATAGGGAACTACGATACCAAGATGGATAGTCCAAAATGGCTTGTGGTGCCCGCAACCGGTGTATATAGATTAAGTTATCTCGATTGCGGCGATCCACATACGAGACCTTGCATTAAAACGAGTAATTTGTGTAAGTTGAACTTGCTAAGTTACTAAATAAAATGTATCTAAACAACGTTTGAGTACAACACATACTAACAACTTGAGTAAGCTGAACAACTGAATAACTAAGTGAACATGAACATCTGAACAAAGCCTTTGAGTACAACACAACTTGACAAACTCGAATACTTCATCCACCTGAGGTAGGAACACGCCCTTGACACTCTTGAATGCTTATGCAAATCTGTTAAGTTTTTACGTATATAAATGTTGGCTTACTTGGTTTACCTTAGACAGAGAAGATCGTACGGTAAGTAAGGTAAGTTGCGCATGTTATTCCTATGCGACACTTGATATCGGTAACACGAGACATGCTTTAAAACTATATAACATAAAACTGATCCTAAGGCAAGATTAGTAAGACAATCAAATGATAGATGGTGCACAAAAGTAAAATGAACGTGTTTGGTAATGATAGCAGGTGGACGAGCTAGCCTCCCCACCAGTGCATAACAATGTACTGATAACCACATAGACTATTTGCAGCCTGCGGGAGAACCTCGTCGGGTACGGAGACTTCCCTCGAACGTGCTAAGGCGTGGAGCTAACTATGGAGCATTGGAGCGTTGCAAAGGAACTGAAGCACCGTATACAGGACATAATGTATCAGAACATCGCCATGTATCATCCCATGTTGTAAGCCGCTTGGCACGCCTTTTATGTTTTCGGAGAGAGAGCTTGAGCGATTTGTAATCTCGGTCTAGCGCCACTTGTAATACTTCTTGAATATCAATAAAGACTATTGAGTTTGTTTCAATTTATGTTCATTTACTTTCCGCTGCAAATGGGGACACTTAGTGCAACTCTGTGGCCTAGCTTCAATCGGCCGTTTCTGGACTTGGCCTCGTGCGAGCATAACCTAGGCTCGTGCGGCATCACGCCTTAGCGAAGACGTTCGCTCCTCCGGGAGTATGGCATGACAGAATACTCACAGATTTTTGCAAGCTGAAGCCACATAAATTCTCGGGCAAGGAGGCTCCCACAGAGGTTCATGAGTGGCTCACCAACATCTAGCACCAGTTGGAGGTAGCAGATCTAAGGAGCGTTGGATGATTACCGTCAGGATGTAATTGACTAGCAATGCACACCACTAGTTGCTCACAAAGAAAGGCGGCTTGGCTCGGATAATGTCACTTAGAAGGTGTTCTCCAAACTCTCCAAGAGATGTACATCCCAACAACCTTCAGAAAAGAACTTCGAAGCCAGTTCCTTCACCTTGCCCAAAGCAACATGACCATAGAAGAATACAATGTCGAGTTTCTACGGCTGAACCGCTTCGCACCTACACTAATCCAGACATAGGAGGAAAAGGCAAAGAAATTCTACGACAGAATGAGCTACAGACTACATCAGCTTATCGGAGCCACTACACCTACTACATATTCAGTAGTTATTACAGCAACACGACGATTGGATCGAGTCCAATGGAAGAAGGCCAACCAGAAGCGTCCACGGGAAGCCACATCATCAGCACAAGCACCACCCTGAGGACCAGAAAGGTGTTCTATAACTCATCACCGACAATAGAGGGTCACTCCATACCAAAGTCAAGATAACCTGACATGCTAGTATTGTAATAGAAGAGGTCATACTCAACAAAATTGATGCCGGAGACTACTCTAATGTCTAAGATGTGGTTCAAACCAACATCAACTTCGAGATTTTCTAACGAAAGGCCCACTAGCACCACTAGTACAGCTCAACCCGCAATGTAAGAAGGATATCCCCGTGGACCACTTCCCGACTAGGCAATACAGTTTGTACAAGCTAGACAGCAAGCGGGACCAAACGACCTAGACATGCCTTTCCTATGATGGTTGAAGACGGAACAACGGCACAAGAAGTAACTATAATGTCCAGTCCCAAAATACTTAGAAATAAGTACGTAGACATGCCAGCTGCATACATACGAGTATACTCCAATATGTGGAATCCTCGTATGTATACATAACCTGTAAAATACAGTAAACCATGATAACTAAATCTCATCCACAGAAATAAAGAATAATAATATAATCACTATTGATTTATCATTTATACATGTAGTTGGGCGGAGACAAATCCACTACCAACTAATTTAAATGAGAAAAATATACAAGGAATTGATCGATAAAGATGGCAAGTTGAACCAGGAGCAATCATCTTCGAAAGAATGGAGAGGATCATGACCTTGGCTGGAACACCTGTGAAAAGTGATAAAGCACATACCTGGAGAGATCACCAGGTCCTCAGAGGGACGTAACAAGATACATAAAGAACATGCCATATAATCTGTGATATAAAATAAATAAAAGGAAATGATGCATGTAATAGGGTGCCTACCAATTCTATAGTGATAATGCAGTTAAGAACAAACTTTCAACGCATGGGAACTCTGGCTACAGGTACAAAAAACTCAAGTATGGTCCCATGAGGATACCAGAGACCTCAAAGCATAACATTTCTCGAATGTCAGAGGCCAGCAGGATCTGGAATAGAAAGTGCATACGTGGCCCATACGTTACGGAATTGTTCGCCCCATCCAATGCCTAGTAGGGTCACATCCATGACTCATAGAAACCTCTAGTAACTGCCAAGTCTACTAGCATGCAATTCTATTGGCAGTTACTCATAACCGTCGTACGCCTCATACATATCGGTCGTCGGCCGACTACACAAGTGCGTATCCTACATGTGACTCACAACACATGATAAAGCATGTGTCAAGGCCATATGAGATATACCTATACCTCATCACCATTGGGTGGTCACTAGTCTAAGTCAATGCAAGAAAATAGAACAAAACAAGTAGAATGATTGATACAGTCGCTTGGACCCAAGTGTGACTTAGACGCACAATGATATAATACTATCAACAAGTGCTAAAAATAAATAACTAAAAATAAGATAAAGTAAATCACAGAGTAAGGTGGCGAGTTATCTTGCCTGTGGTATGAGAATTGCAAGTCCAATAGTCACAAACTTCAGCAAAAGAAAGTCACAATCCACGAACGGCTCCGGATGCTGAAACAAACATTAAGAATATTCTTGATATAAAAGATATATCATGAATCGCCTGTCCAAAAGTCTAATTCATGAACAGGGGCAAAATCATAATTTTGGGTCAAAACGATGTCCGCCATTGGACCCGTTTTGTACAGAAACACGTGCCAATGTCTATGGTCTCTAAAGTTGTCAAACTATATGTCTACGGGTCCGATTTGAGAAAACGAAACCAACCTTATGTCCAAAGTTGGATTCCAACGGGCCGTGCACAATTTTGCCCGTTTGATCGGGTCGCAGGCCCGTCCAAATAGGCATTCCGGTCAACCTTCTCAGAATCGGACCAAACTTGGCACACAGGACCAGAATTTTGATACGGTCTGGTTGGCACAAGTTTCATCTTGATATAACAAACGTGCATAAAGTAATTGGAGAATTTACGAAGAGGCCAATATGGTGAATTTTGATGGATACTCATCAAATTCGTCGTACACACACAACCAATTTGAATTCTGTCAAAGCCCATACGTTCGCGAAGACGATACGCACCTTTCGATATTTTGGTTCGCGACCACGTTTCCCGGTTCGTCGGGGCGCACGCCGTATCGGAAAGTTTTCCAAAAATTTTACAGTTTTTAAAAATGGTTTTTCTTGATTTTTGAAATTATTTTTACAGCAAGTTGGTAAACGAAAACTTAAACCAAAAGTGGGGTTCCGACTCCTATATGTTGTCTTTGAATCTATTTTAATAGATTTCAAAAACTCCTACTGGATCGACAGAATTTTGCCTTCCAAAGCAGGTATCGGGATTGGGTTTTTTGTCGAAGTCGAGACAGATTTTTCGCTAACTTCGGATCGATTTTCGACACCGATTTTAGTTCGATTCACTTCAAAACTAATACATCGATGCAAAGAGGTATAGATTATTAACGGACCTGAGAAGACGATGCGTAAAATGCCACAACGAGGCAACAAAATTTGTACCACGAAGTAGGGTTGTTCGCTGCTGCTGCTGTCCTTGCGGCATCTGCAGCGCTCGGCTGTCGGTCAACCAACGCTCCGGTGTCGCGCGTAGCTGCAGGGTGGCGGCACAGGGGTCTGGCGGCCACAGGGATGTCGTGGGGGCTGTAAGGAGTTAGAGTTTGTTTGCGTTTGTAATCTCTCTCTCTCTCTCATGATTTAACTAATATGGGGTGTTTTGCTTTACGGGTTCATTTGGGGTTCTCGGGTGAACAGTGCCCCCACGCGGGTAGTGTTCACTTGAGCCTTTTTCTTTATATATATATATATATATATATATATATATATATATATATTTATATATATATATATATAATTATATTATATATTATATTATATATTATATATTATAAAAAAAATATAATATCTTGTAAATACTAAAGTAAATCCAATAATGTATAAATTTTCATAAAATTCACAAAAATTCCTAAATCATTTTAATAACTAAATTGAACATTTTAACCTAGTAGTTGTTTGCCATGAAATATAAAAGAACAGAACAATTATATTGAAGGACTGGACTTTTACTTCACAATACAAACTCGTTTGTACAAAGAAAGCCTAGGGACGAAAACTTAGGTACAACAATCTAAGTACAATTGTTTATTTTAGATTCTGGGGGGTGACGGTAGAGGCTCGGAAAAGCGACGGTAGCTCTGCCTTACTCCTTGGACGATCGGATGCAGCCTTGGCTCCGGGAAAGAAATGCTCCCAGGATGCCCTCTGTGCGTGCCTTTGTCTCTCTGCTCTCTCTTCAAGTCTCTCCAGGTGCTCTGGTGCTCTTCGAAAAAAGTCCTCCTTTCGCAAGGGAATGGCACCTTGCTATTTATAGGAGTGGGATACAATCATTAGGGTTTGCAATGATTGCCTCGTTGATAAGTCGACGGTTAAGGATCAATTAATCTGGGCCCTTCATTCTGATTGTAGCAAATCTAGGTAATTAATGTAGATTACATCAAATCTCCGTGGGCAATTAATGATGATTGCCATAAATCTTCATGATTTGTTATGCCAAGCTCGGATCTCCCGCCACGTGTTTAATTTGTATGATTGTAAATGATCTGATTTAATCCCAGTAATTATGAGGATGGCACTAAATCTGTTTGTTGGGATTTGTTGATGAATCTTGATCGATTTGATGCCACGTGTCCCATTATTATTATGCTGCCAGCTGTAGGGATGCAGGAAAAACTAATCTTCTGCCACGTGTCTTAACCACGAGCTACTTAGGAAATCTGAACCACATGAGAATTGTTCTCTACTGAGCCGCATAAGACTGGCCACGGGTCAAGGCTGCTTGGGCGTGGCCTCTAAACATTTGAACTGTATGGAGATGATCTGAGCCGCATGAGCGTAGGTAACCGCATGATGGGTTGCTTCTCAGTGAGCCGCATGAAGATAGTCTTCGTAAGCCGCATAAGGTAGGCTCTGCCTGAGCCGCATGAGGTGGCCTCTCCCTGAGTCGCATGGGATGGCCTCTGCCTGAGCCGCATGGGGTATCCTCTCCCTGAGCCGTATGGAATGGCCACTGCCTGAGCCGCATGGGGTGGCCTCTGCCTGAGCCGCATGCGACTGTCCACGTGTCAAGGCCGTATGAAGGATTTTGGGGTTTGTGTCAGAGATTTCCTTCGTTTCCCTAGGAGTCTTCCATTATGACAGGGTCTTTATGGTAGCTTTATGTCAGAGCTGTCAGTTCTCCTTTATGTCAGAGCATTAAATAGGGCCTTTACTTAGTGGCCAATTGCAGAAGCGAACCGTAGAAGGCCACGTGGTGTTTGCTTGAGCCGCATGTCCAAGTTGGTGACTTTTGAACCGCATGATGCTCTTGAGCCGCATGAAGCTCGTCTGTTTTTGAACCGCATGGGTTTTTCTGTTTTGAGCCGCATGGGCAATCATGCTCTTTTCCATGCTTCTACAAGACCCCCTTCAAAGTTTTCAATTTTGCAAAATTGAAACACTTTGAATAAGAAGCATGGCTATGTGAAAATTCTTCGGACCGCATGGATATCTCAGCCGCATGACCTCTTTAGCGACATGGATTTCTGAGCCGCATGGCCTCCTTGTCGTATAGCCTGTCTAGCCGCATACATTTCCTAGTCGCATAGGCTCCCCGCCACGTATGCATGTTATTAATTGCTTTTAATTCATTTTAGTGTCGTCTTTTGGAGAAATCCCAAGGGTTGGCTCATTAAATCTTTGGATTTTATGCCCTGGGTGAATCTCCTTTATGAGAGAGGAGGAAAAATTTGAGGAGTCGGTTTTGTTTTGCCTGCAGCACACGACCCGAAGCGGTTATTGGTCTACGTGTCCCCCCTCTTTTGCCCTCCTATAAATAAGAGGAATTAAGAGAAGAAACTTCTTTACTCTCTCCTTCAATTCAAACCTTCCCTGCCCCGATTGTTATCCTCTTCTTCGATCACCGATGGCTCCCAAGAAGACTGTTGCGGCGAAGGGTAAGAAGGCGGCGTCTTCGTCGGCTACGGTGGCGAAGGGCAAGAAAGCTGCTTCTACTTTAACTGTGGCCGCTCCTCCGTCAGCCGACGTGCCCGCAGTTCACCCTGACGTCCATCCCCTATTGCTGGTAAGGACGTTATGTGAGCTTAAAACCCTAACTGCTGTGTCTACGTCACATGCTTCATGCGCGAGCCTTCATCTTCATGTGTACCGCATGTACGTCTCATGCTCAAGCTGCAAGCCGCATGAGAATCGTTTATGTGGACGCATACGCACTTCGCCAACGGGGCCGCATAAGCTGCGTTGAGCCGCATAGACTCGTACGAATTTGTTTGTCATGTGAACCGCATGAACTTATCCAAACTCTGAGAGCCATATGAGAGCACTGCCGCATGAACCTTCGCTGGACGGAGCAGGATAAGTGTTTTTCTGAGTTGAGCCGCATGAGGCTCCATTAAGTTGGAGCCGCATAAGCCCGAAAACACCCATCAGTTTTCCTTGTCCATCTTTTAAACTTATTTTCTTTTGTCTTCTTTTTCAGTGAATTTCCTAGTTAATGCTGCGGGGGAACCTCTGGTGGGTCGTGCCCAATTTGCTATAGGAGTCCGACTTGACCAACTAGTTTGGCAGGTGGTTGAACAACTGCCCAAGAACGAGCCTAAGGAGAGGCTAACTCTTATCAAGAACCAGCCCCTTCGCTTCCTTTGTGCCATGCTGAACTCAGGGCGATTGGAGGGAAAGTACCTGAAGCCGGAGTTCTTCTTCGGGGACGCCCTGACTGTGAAGAACTCTCGGGTATTGGATATATCCGAGAATTGGAATTTTATTTCCATCGAGAGGGCGATCCACATCCCCCAGATGGAGCATCATTTCCCATTGGTGTGGTTTAATATGTTGCCGGTGGACCGGAGGATACAGGAATCCTTGACGCCGAGCCGATCGAGAATGATTGTGGGTAACATCCACTACAATAAGCATGTTAGGTCAGCGTACGCGGGCAGGGAATCGGTCAGCTGCTCCGTGATGGAGTTAGCCCCGGGTACCTTTTTAAATGCGCAAGGTCCCAATTTCTCTTTATCTCAAGCCGATATTTTCCTGAATCGACTTGCTCGGAAAGGGTCTTATCCCATTGGCCGGCTCTCCCTTTTGAACTAGATACGCCCCATCCCTTCGTGGGCCAATTTGATCGGGTAGATTTTATGAGAATATGGGACTTTCCTGCGTGAGGTTGGTCTCTACCACGTCATCCGGGGTACATGTCACGGACTACGTATCAATAAGGGGTTGTTCATGGCTCTCTTAGAGATGTACAACCAACGGACGGGGACCTTCTTCATGCCCGGAGGGGAGATGGGTCTCGCTCTTCATGAGATGCACGCCGTCTCTAGGCTACCTTGGGGCAATGAAGTGTTTGAAGCATATACTCTGACGAACGAAGAGTTCGAAGATTTGGAGCAACGACATCCGGGTTTCGTTGATGTCTATCAGGAGTTACTGTGTCATCACAGTTACTGTCAGCAGACGACCAAGAAGGATAGTAACTCGGAAGGGAACCTTCCGCATACTAGGGCTTGGCTCTTCCACCTTTTTCAGTAAGGTGCCTCAGGCTGAGTTACTCCCCGAAATCCTCTGACCCGAGAACAAATACAGGATCTGGTGTTAACTGCCAAGAAGTCGAAGGCCTTGAGCGACACGTTTGGGAGTCAAACTGATTCTTTTAATTATTTTTATCAGGATGTCCAGCCGCTGTCAGAGAAGGCAATCCTGGCAGGGTTCTTGATGGTATGGCTACGAAATTGCGTGGTCTCAGGAGGAGCTGGTTCTCTCGAGAGGATCAGTCAAAATTTTATCCTTCCTGCCGTGAAGTTGGCCTTCGGGCTCAGGCTTGCTCTTCTTTCGGCTATGGTGTGCAGTATACACTGTGGCCTCCGTACTTTTTCATCCAAAGTTATTGCATGTGACACAGCGACAAAGTTTGAGCAAATCGAGTTACCTTACCACTACCTGATGGGGTGGCTATTAATACACTGCCGGTCTTTCATGAGACCTGGCCTAGAAGATGGTGTAACTAACGATGATGATTTTATCTTCCAGTACTGCCGGATGTCCTGGGAGTACAACACTATGTCCTCCAGTCGGAGGGTACTAGCGAGGGTGGACGGATATAACTTCTTCGTGTCTGTTCCCTATTTTTCTGCTGAGCAGGTGGAGAGTGTACATGTTGATGGTATCGGGCCTCCTTTCCTCTTACCCGAGAGGATGCTTCTTTGGTTGCGTAACATTCGTCCCTCACACTTAGCATATCGCAACCGTAATACCGTCTACCTGGAACCTTACTTATCCAGCCGGTTCTCTCGCCAGTTTGGGTACAGGCATTTTTTTCTGGACAGTCCCAGCTCTTATCTGGGTTTTGAAGGTAGCCTCCTTGACAGCATCAGGGCCTGGCATTACTATGATACATTCTATACTTGTGCCACTTTCTCTGTTCCTGCTATTGAGGCATCGGTAGATATTTTGTATATGGCGGCCTTGTACCATGTTATGGCAAACAAGCTCCATATCTGTTTTAGCCCGGGTACCAGTTTTATTGTTGGTACTGGCTTAGATGAGAAGCCCCAAGGGGCCAAGACGAGGAAGAAGAAGAAAAATATAGTCGAAGTGCCAGACTCAGACTCCACCACTGCAGATGATGAGGACGATGAGCGTGATGCAGATAACTCTTCCTTTCCGGTGGAAGATGTTGGGGCGGATCAGCCGCCTGTTTTGTTAAATGAGATGGTGGCAGATCAGCCACCCGTCGCATCTGGTTCTGTACGGAAGCGTAGCAGACAAATCTTTCCTGTTGGCGGTATTCCTCACTCCCGAAAATTGGCTGCGACCAGCCATCGCAGGCTAACTATAAGGGAGAGAAGCGAGGAGGTCGATCCCGCTTCGGAGGTAAAGCGAGTTACTACCATTTTTATTCCATTCTTCTTTTCTTCCAGTTTTGATCTTAATCATTTTCCTTCTCTCCCGTAGGTGTCAGAAGAAGAGGAATCTTAAGTTGCCGAGGTCGTGACTCGAAATGATGGGGGCTCCGATGAACCTGTCCCTATATTTGCTGAATTTTATCAAGATGACGCTGATCGAGTCGTACCTCCCTCTGGGGTGGTTGGGACAGAAGAGCCAGCCGAATTTAACTTGGAGGTCGTGGGTGAGGAGACAACGTCAGCTGCGAGCGAGCTACAGCCTCCATGCTCCTCCCCTGGTAAGATAAGCCGAATCTTAACTTGCGAGGAGGCCTATCTCCTCTATCATCACATCCTTCGGGTTACGTCGATTGATTGTTGCTCTGGACATATAGGTCCTGCCTCTCTAGTGTCGATGATGGACATTGTTGAGACAGGCTCTGCCGAAGGGGCACTGGCGGAAAGGAGCGTACCCCCTCCCCTTCCAGCTCGTCTTGAGGGGCCTTTAGGAAAGTTAGGTGGTAGGACAGCCGGGGCAGGGGACAATGGTCCTTGCGTCCTCTTCTGCTCAGGAGGCTCCGAGAGTCGACCTCTCTGCCCTGCCGAGTGTCCAGACTCTTCGGGTGGCGGAGGAAGAGTTAGACGCTATCCGCGCATCGTTCCGCTCGAAATTTGTCTCCTTGGTGGCAATTTCTAGCGCGCCTCCTTCGACGTTGCCGACCACGCTTCTTTTGATGCCGTCCTCTACAGAAGTTCTGGACGAAGCGTCACAGGACATGGTTGACAGCTTTTATCGCCACGTGAAGAGGGGGGTAGCGGCTGCTGTGGAAAGAGGGACTTCTTTTGTCTTAGCCCGGTAATGCACCCAGGGTCATATTGATATCCTTAAGACTCTTCCCGGTGGGGCAGGGGCAGCTGCGCTTCTGGAGGCAAAATTGCTAAAGGCTGATCAGCTGGTGGCCCAGCTTCAGGTGCTGCGGCAGGCTGAACTGTCTGCTGTTATAGATCATAAGCGCGGTTTCCTCACAGTTGCTGTATAGAAGATAAGGACTGCTCGGGATAAGACCAGGCCGGCCATACTGAAGTACCTCCACGATCTGTCTGATCGATATGATCAGTTGAGTTGCGAGAGTGAAGATATTATGGCTCGAGAAGCGACTGCCTTCCGTGGGATCATTGACACGCGGGAGCAGATCCTTAAGCTTCAGAGGAAGTTAGCTTTCCTGGAGTCTGAGCTTGAGGTTGCTCGTACCGAAAGGGGGCTAATTATCCAGGAGGCTGATAGAGTCAATCGAGCTTCTGCTGGCCTGGAGCTCCCCCTGAAGAAATTAGAGGATGGCTGGCGGGCACATATGTACTTGGACGATGTGGAGCAGTTGTCCCAGGAGGCTGAGCGCTGAGCTAAGCAGCGGCTTGAGCGGGAGACCGCTTTGGTGAAGAGCCGTCTCCTGGAATTATGTACCGCCGAACTATAGACGACTTTTTTTCTTCCTTTTTTTATTTTCGTTCTTTTCCTTTCTTTGAGTGGGACGTTGTCCCTAGAACATGTAGTACTTTCGCTTTCCGAATAAAAGAGTATGCTTTATTCTACCTTTTATTTGTACTGCTTGTTGTGTTTGTGGTGTTATGGCGGTGTTTGCCCTGCTTGGGGGGCTTATTTGTGGACCTGTTACCCTTGGCATACCTGGGTTTTAGGTATGGATAACAAGTTTGATAGGGGTACCTAGAACAATTCCATAGTAAGGTGGTCATGGATGTTCCGGGTATCGGAAGAATGAATGCCATGGAGCAGCTGGGCTCCCGGGGCATAATGAGGAATGATGTACATGTACTAGGAAACTTAGTATAGCATTTTATAGTGAGCAGAGGACATTTGTGGGCCTATTATCCTTGGCGTACCCTGGTTCAGGATACGGATAATAAGACGAGAGAGAACCAACATACTTACTCAGAGGTGATGAGGACATGGCAAGTATGGGGTTTTACCGCGGAGTCTTCCTACTCAGAGGTAATGAGGACATGGCAGGAGTGGACTCAACGGAGGATATTTGTGGTCAACAGAGGACATTCGTGGACCTATTATCCTTGGCTTACCCTAGGGTTTTTTTGGTACAGATAATAAGTCGAGGGAGGGCCAACATATTTACTCAGAGGTAATGAGGACATGGAAAATATGATGATTTCTTCGATGGAGCCTTCCCACTCAGAGGTAATGAGGACATGGCAGGAGTGGGCTCCATAAAGGGGTACATAGGACGACTCAGAGGTAATGAGGACATGGAAGTTCTATGTAGAGGGGTGATTTATTTTTGGCGGAAGTGAAACGACTCAGAGGTAACATCGACGTGGTCATTTTGAAAATTTTGTGGATCTGTTACCCTTTTGTGCACTGAGAGTGCGGATAGTGGATCATGAGGGAGGAGCTCTTTCAGAGAAATAAGTTCAGAGGTATGGTCATACATGACTTACTATCTGAAAGAGTAACTGGAATGTAAGTTCAGAGGCACCTGCGGGTACATAACCCGATAATCTGGGAGATTGTGAATGTAAGTTCAGCGGTACCGGAGGGAACATAACTCGGTAATCTAGAATTTGGAGAATGTGAGTTCAGCGGTACCGGCGGGTACATGACTCAATAATCTAGGATTTTGTGAATGTGAGTTCAGCGGTACCGGCAGGTACATAACTCAATAATCTGGAATTTCTAATGTGAGTTCAGTGGTATGGGCGGGTACATAACTTAATAATCTGGAATTGGGAAAACATCGTTTAGACATAATATTTCTTCAGGAACTTGTCGTTGACGGGCAACATGAGCAAGTCTCCATTTTGTTTTACGAGGCGGTAAGCACCGTTGGAGAATACAGCCTCAATGATAAATGGACCTTCCCATTTTGGCTGGAATTTGTCGGCAGTTTTGTGAGTCATGACCATCGGCCTCCGAACTGCCAGAACGAGATCGCCCACTTGGAATGTTCTGATTTTAACCTTCTTGTTGAAGGCTCCGGAGATACGTGCTTGGTAAAGCTCAATTCGTTGCTGAGCCAAGAGGCACTTTTCATCTAAGGCCTCCAACTCTTGTAACCGGCGACGATAGTTATCGTCTGTCGTCAATTGGTAAGTGAGAGCAACGCAGAGCAAGGGTATTTGAGTCTCCAATAAGAGAACTGCCTCACTCCCGTACACCAGGAAGAATGGTGTGTTCCCTGTGGCTGTTCGGACTGTGGTACGGTACGCCCATAAGCATTCACCAAGCTTCTCGTTCCAGTCGTGTTTATTGGACGATACGAACTTCTTGAGAAGTTTGATGATTGTTTTATTGAATGCTTCTGCCAACCCATTCGCTGTTGGGTTGTATGGTGTTGAAGCAATATTCTGGATGCAGTGCTTGTCGTAGAACCGATAGAAGGCGTGGCTTACGAACTGCGGACCGTTATCGTGGATGATCCTTCGGGGCAGTCCAAAGCGATAGATGACGTGATGCTTGAAGAAGCTGATCACGTTTGAAGTCTTTACTTCTACAAGTGGAACAGCTTTCGCCCATTTGGAGAAGTAATCTGTGATGGCAAGTATGAAGCGATGTCCTCGGAAAGAAGGTAGAGCGATCGGACCGATGATATCCATTCCCCGTGCTTCGAATGGCCAGGATGCCAGTGTCGGATGTAGAAATTCGGATGGCTGGTGGATGAAGTCCGCATGGACTTGGCAGGCTTTGCACTTTTTTGCGTAGTCTATTACCTCTGCTACCATCGTGGGCCAGTAGTAGCCCATTCGGCGAAGACGGTCTTACAATTTTGGGCCAGGCTGATGGGCCCCGCAGATACCGTCATGAGCTTCACGTACGGCTTCTTTGGCTTCTGCGTTTGACAGACATCGAAGCAATAATCCATCGTAGGATCGGCAATACAGCATTTTCGTCTCTGTATCGTAGAAGAATCTGAGAGAACGCCTTCTGATAGAGGTGGCTTCCTTTGGGTCCTCCGGCAGAATATTGTAGACTACGAAGTCGATGAATGGTTGTCTCTAGTCTTGTGCTTTGGTGATCGTCTGAGCGGAATAACTCGCCACGAATTGAACATTATTCTTGGGACAGACCAGTTCATGGCCTATCACATCCACCGATTGATGAGCATAGTTCAGAACCGCTAGGAAAGCGGCAAGGCCAGCTAAGGCATCGGCTTCGATATTTTGGAGTCTGGGGATGTGTTCGATGAAGAACCCTTTAAATGATGAGATGATGTTGATCGCTATTTGGCGATAGGGGATCATATCTTCATGGCGAACCTCGTATGAACCCTGGATCTGATTGACGATTAACTGTGAATCGTCGTATGCTTCGAGATATTCTACCCCCAGCTCTCTTGTCAGTTGAAGACCAATGACTAAAGCGTTGTACTCGGCCACATTGTTAGAGCAGGGTTCTATGAGGGAGTAAGCACGATTGATCACCAATCCGAAAGGAGAAACCAGCACCACCCCGACTCCGACGACGATGTTGCCCTTAGGTCCGGTCCTTGAGGCGCGGTCGAAGAACATCCGCCATATATCATCGTGAGAGGTTGCATGCGAGTCGGTGACATCATCTGGGATGTCTTCGTATATTCTGGCCGACTCTGGGCCTGGGTGGGTTGCTAAAAAGTCTGCCAGAGCTTGACCTTTAACAGCCTTTTGTGGGACGAAGATCATATGTTAGGGGGACAGTAATATTGCCCATGTAGCGAGGCGAGAGCTGAGTGCCCCTGGTTTAGTCATGAGGAACCTGAGGGGGTTGACTCGTGATATTACATGTATGGTTTGCCCCGTGACTTAGTGTCGCGTCTTTTGAATAGCGAACACCAGGGCGAGGCATTCCTTCTCCACGGCGTTATATCGGTGCTCTGGCCCGATCATCATTCGGCTGAGGTAATATATAGCTTGCTTATGGCCTGCATCGTTGTTTTGTGCTAGCAGAGCGCCGAGGAAATGCTCCATTGCTTGTACATAGAGCAAGAATGGTTTTCCAGCAACCGGGGCTACCAGGATTGGAGGGTTCGATAAATATTCTTTGATGATGTCGAAGGCACGCTGACATTCTTCGTCCCATACGAATGAGACGCCCTTCTTCATGAGATGGGTGAATGGCTGACAACGCCCGGAGAGGTTGGAAATGAACCTCCTGATGTAAGCTAACCTCCCTTGGAGGCTTCGAAGTTCTCGAAGATTTCTCGGGGGACCCATCTCCATGATTACCTTCGTCTTCTCAGGGTCTACGTGGATACCCTGGGAGGTGATGATGAAACCCAAGAACTTCCCGCTGGATATGCCCAGAAAGGACTTCGTAGGGTTCATTTCAAATTGTGTGCTCGTATTAGGTCGAACACTGTCTTTAGATCATGCAGATGATCTTCCTTAGAGCGGCTTTTGACGGCGATGTCGTCAACATAGCTCTCCACGGTCTTGCGCAAGTGATCCCTGAAGATGATACTCATGACTCTTTGATAGGTGGTGCCAGTGTTCTTTAAACCAAAAGGCATGACTGTGTAGCAGAACGTGCCTATTGGTGTTCGGAACGATGTATGCTTTTCGTCGTCGGGAGACATCTTAATTTGGTTGTACCCCGAGAAACCATCCATGAACGACATACGTTCGAAATCGCATGTGTTGTCAATCATGACGTCTGTGATAGGGAGGGGAAATTCATCTTTGGGGCACGCCTCGTTCAGATTACGGAAGTTGATGCAGATTCGAATCTTTCTATTCTTCTTGAGGACCGGTACTATATCGGCGACCCAGTCTGGATGTTGCTCCTCACGAATGAAGCCGCTGGCTATCAGTTTGTTGACTTCGGCTTCGATTGCATCCATGATGCCTGGGCGGAAGCGTCATTGTTGTTGTTTGATTGGCTTTGCATCTGGTCGAATGTTGAGTTTGTGAAGAGCAATATCAGGATTTAACCCTAGCATGTCTTCATAGTTCCAGGCAAACACATCAATATATTCTTTAACGAGTTCCAGCAGAGATTCTCGCTCTTCGTCTGTCAGGCTTTTACTAACGAAGTTTGGTTTTGGAGAAGAGTCGCTGCCTAGATCCACTTGTATACTTGTATGACCTCATCTTCAATAGGAGGCTCTCTTTGTTCAAAATGTTTCTCCTATTGCGTATCCAGCTGTTGGGCCCACGGCTCTAATTCGAGGAGTTCAGGAAAGTCTTCACCTTCTTCGTAAGCATCAGCGAACGCCATGTTGACATACAAGACCTGCCTGAATACATCCCCGATGCTGATATTCGAATCAGAAGTTGGTGATCCGGTTGAGTGTGACTTCCAGTCGCATTCCTGATCTGAGCTCTTAGGGGTCGTTGTAGGCGTAACGTATCCCAGTCCGCATCGAGTCTTGTTGTAGTAGTCATGTGGTTTGCCAGCCGGGACTGGTAACTTTAAAGGTAATCGTCGACCAGTGCCGTACATCAAACCTGGCATAGTCTCCAGATCATACCCCTATTTTTGTATGAGGTATTTGAATTGAGGGCTATATAGATAGAGAGGCAGTCTCCCGGTGTCCGATTCGAGATCGACTTCTTCTATGGTGAGTGACTGTGGATCATTCTTCCGACTGAAGATGATTGGATGGTCTCCTCCCTCGATTATACAGTTAGCATCTTCCACGGGAGTGAGTTGATTTGCGGTGTAAACATTTGTCACCTGTGTATGTAGATGAGTGCCTATACCGTGTTCTATAGCATACATTGTACAAAGCTTGTTAAGATCGATGTAGTTCAAAGATAGCCCTTTATTGATGAAGTAAGGTATCTTTCTAGCGGGATTACATCATCTGCGGTTGGAACATCAGTGTGAGCGGCCACATACTTGGCCAGTTCTGGTTCTTCTTCGGCCACCTCCTGTATAAATGAAGACTGAGAGGATGACTTGGGCAACTTGATCATCTGAAGTTCTGCTGGTGGAGAAGAACGTCGAGTTGTTGGCAGACTAGTGACCTCCAGTTTGGTACTCGACGCTGGGCGGGGAGTGGTTGGCTCGCTGGACGCCCCCGACTTTGCATCGGGGTGACGATTCTTCTTGTCGGAGGGATTGGGCTGCTCCATTTGTTGCTGGCCGACTCTAGGCAGTCTGATTGTCAGTGGCTCCGTTGTGGGTCTTGGCGCTTGGCCGGACCCTGGCAGCCGGATTATCATTTGCTTTTCTTGTGCCGAGAGGCTGATTGCGTCCTTACGCAGAGCGGCCGTAAGGGGTGCGGACTTGCCAGGTTTGCGAGCTTGGAGGTGTATCGTCAGAGGTTCTTCTGATCCTGTGGCTGTCTCAGTACGAGCTTGCACATCTCCTTCACCAAGGTGCCTCTTCAACTTTTCCTATAAGCAGGTGTCTGAGTAGTTGGATTCGACCCCTTTGAAGGGATCGATGTCGGCAAATTCTGTCCTCACGAAGTCGTGTTTGTCGATATACATGAAGTACTGGTACAGCATGGAAGGCACGATCATGTAATCGTGTATCCAAGGGCACCCCAAGAGGATATTGTAGGAAGTGTCTGTATCTATGACGTAACATGTTACTTCTGACTGAAGATCGCCAATTTGGCACTTCAAGCGAATCTTCCCAATCGGGTAGCTCCTACCCGAATTGAAACCGCTAACGGCGGTGCTTGTTGGCGTCAGACGATGCATAGGAATGCGGAGATGATGTAACAGACCCTTTGGGATGATGCTTATGGAAGAACCAGGATCAATGTGCATCCGATCCACCTTTACGTCGCCGATGTATCCAGTGTAATATAACGAACGATCGTGCAGGTTTGTTTTGATGAGCATATCCTACGGAGTGAAGACAATATTGGGCAAGGCTCCCGTGTAAGCGCTATCTTGGAGATCTACAGGCGGGCTCTCTCCCGTGAGGTTGACCTGAGCTAGATATGCATCGGCATTCTGGAGTACGTCGCTCAAAGCTGCGCGAACATCCTTGGAGAGTCTCAGGAGCTCGTATAATGACAATTTGGCCGGTTTGTTGACCAATTGTGCCAAGATATCAAAGTTGTAGGGCCTTTCCAGCCCATGAGGTGCCTCTTCTCGGAGGGATTTGTCAAAGCGAGTCTCCTTCGGCCTAGGCTTGTCGGTCGTTGGAGGTTGGAAAGGTCCCGGAGTGTCAGCAGTGGCCGGCTGATGCTCTTCAGCCGAGTTATCTGGCATAGGTTGGGTTTGAGCACCGGACCGAGTGACTACAGCTGTGGCTTCTCCGACATCTACCAAAATTATGCGGCCGGATCTGACCTTTCCACCCTTCTTCCTGCCAATGGAGAGTGGTACGGACTAAGTTACTTCTGGTACCAAATTTGGTTGGACCCACATGACCTTCCCTCGTGACGTGGTGAGAGGTATCATACCAGTAGCCTGATCTCGAGGAGGTGGAAGATTAGCAATCTCCATTGTCGTTCGAGGGATGGGTACCACACCGTCTTGAGTCTCTGTTGGAAGGAAGCTGCCAAACTGTACAGACGCCATGTTGGCTTCCATGGTTCCTTCCTCGAAGTCAATAGCCAGAGCCTTTGAATCGATGAGATGTTTGATGTATCACTTCAGTTGGTAGCAGTCGTGTGTAGCATGGTGGACGTAGCGGTGGTAATGGCAGTACTTTGGGCTCTCTATTTCCGCCGGCCGAGGTTCCCGTCTTGGTGGAGGGAGCTGAATTCTATCTTCTTGTATGAGCATGTCCAAGATGGGCTTGACATGACCGTCTTCGAAGGAGTAGGTCATTTGTGGCCATTGCTTGTCTGTCGGTTTTGACTCAGGTTTCTGGGCTGTGTCGACCACCATAGCCTGCTTGTCCTTGTTGTCCCGATTGTTGGTGGAGCTACCTCCATTGTTGTTGTTGGCATTAGGACGCCTTCCCTTGTCCTCTCCCTCTGAGATGTGCAATCCCAGTTGGCGAGCCTTCCTCAACCTGTCTTCGGCACTAGTAGCACTGATGATAAACGTCTTCCAGTCCTTAAATTAACTTTCACCCATCCAGAGACTGATTGTTGGAAGCAGTCTCTTTTGGCAAATTTTAATTAAGGAGGAATCCAGATTACCGGACGGCAACTTTATGGCGGTTTGGCGGAACCACTCAATATAGTTCCTTGTCAGCTCTTTCTCCCTTTGAACGACATCCATGAGGGTGGACATTGTGATGTCCTGTCCTACTTCGTAGAATCTCTCCAAGAACATACGCTTGAAGCTGGCGAAGGAGTGGATACAGTTTTCTGGCAGGTTACAGTACCAGTCGAAGGCTACCCCTTCCAATGCCCCGATGAATAATCGTGTAAGGATGGCATCGTCATGGGGTAGATGGTCGGTAGTGACCTCGAAGTAATGATGTACCGACTTGCGGAGGTCTTCCCATCATATGAATTGATGTGGAATGGTTTATACTTTGGTGGGAAGGGAACATCTCTCCACGCAGCGGGATACGGTTGTCGTATCCTGAGGTCTTGGCAGTTTTCTCGGGCGTGGAACATGGCCCGGAGCTCCCGGACCTCTCTTCTTGCCTCCCTGTCTTCGTCTGCAGCGGTAGGAGCCGACATTTCAGGAGGAATATTGCCCGGGTTTGGTGCCGCTGAGTTTAAGTCTGCACTGACCGCGGGACCCAAGTTTGTTTGGCCAGACGTCCCTCCTTGCAGAGTAGGGAGCGCTGCTTTGATCTAGTCCACTGATTTGACCAAAGTGCACAGTATGGCCTCCAGAGTGTCGATGCGTTGGCGATCACTGGGACCATCATGTTCGTCGTTTGTCATGAATGTCTGTAGGTCCTAAAAATCAAGTTGCACCCATCAAAGAAGTCATGAAAATCAAATTGTGCATCCTTCAAGTGAACTGTACAGGAGATAGATTGCGCAACATCTCAATTGTGTAGGCTGAATTGCGCACTCATCCAAGTGCGCAAGCTGACGTGGCCTCGTCATCATTATCTGACAGAGAATCAGATCTTCTGACAACTGACAGCATGGAGAACGAGGAAACTGTTCATTTATCGTGCAGCACAGCGCTCGAAGACAGCTGTACATGCAGCACAATCTGCCAGACTCTCTGCAGTGCGGTCCATCCCAGCGCGATCTGAAGCCCGTGCAATTCAGGTGGAGCACTCCATCAAGACAACTGACAAATGTACACGTGGCCTTCATGCCATCAATTACTCACTATGTGGCAACCGTCTGTACACGATCAAGCGTATTTCAATCAAACAATGCCACGCGTCACATACAGATGGTCCACGATCGAGTAACTGCCTGCGTAGTTCATTGCTTGCGTAATCCAAAGTCTGCGCAATCCATGCTGCGCAATTCAGAATAACTAAAAGTTAGTTATTTCCATAACTCTATAAATAGAGTTTCAAGTCTTCATTATCATAGACACACATATAGAGATCAGAACACACATTCAAGTCATCACCAGAGATTAGGAGTTCTTGCCAAAGTGTTGCTGCAATCTTCAGAGGCTACCGTCTTCAAAGTTTACATCGTCCAAGAGATAAAGCGATTGTCATTCAGATCGGATTCCTATAGTTGTACTTTCCCAGAATTCTTGTAATCTTCTTACAAATTTTGTGAAATAAAGATCAACTTTTGTTTTTGCAAACAAAATGGCGACTCTGCTGGGGACGACTTTCTCCTCCGACGAGGAAGTGACAACTCAATGTGACGTTGCGTCTATCAGAAAGACGCAGAAGATGCTGGTTGTAAAGGTCAACCAGACGGCCTACGAGGCGATGATCAACTCCAGGACCACCCCTCGCACTGCAACAACTTCTGCCATGAGCAAAGTTCACCTAGAGTGGGTCTCCAAGACTGCTGTGCAGTCCACTGCCTCTGTTCCCAAGACTGCTGCCTCTGTTGTGCAGTCTGCTGCTACTGCCCATGCGCAGTGTGCTGCTTTCCTTGCCAGTGCATAACCTACTTCCTATGCTGCTCTGTCAAAGTGCAAGACTCCGATTCCTCTGGCGCAGTTGGCTGCAACCCTGTCTGCGCAATCCACCACTCTAGCAACCAGAGTGCAACCCAAGCACTCTGGCATCAAGACTCCTGCTGCGCAAGCTGTTGAAACTGTGGCCAGAGGACCTTCTGCCAGAGTTACTCATGCGCAACCTGCCAGTGCGCCAACATCCACTACAATCCCTGCACAAACTGTGCCAGCGCAGTCTAAGAGAGACAGCCCTTTGGCTAATCTCTCTTCTTCTCACAGCAAGGGAAAAACCTCTGCTCCTCTTCCCAAACATCCTGTTGCTCCAGCGCAATCCACTGGGGGTAGTCTTTTGACTATTCCTCCTCCTCCTCAGAGCAAAGGAAAAGGCCCGTTGGTCTTTTCTCAAACTTCCTCGTCCCATGACTTGGAAGACAACAGAGGGAAACGCTTTTTAGCTAACCCTTCTTCACAAAACAAAGGAAAAGGCCCTTAGGTCTTTTCTCAGTCTTCTTCAATTTTTTTCGTAGAAGATCAATCAGAACGTGCCTCGGCACCAATCAGTACAAGAACTCTCTCCAACAAGGGTTCTTCTTCCCTCATTGCCAAAAGGAGGTGTACTGATCAAAGAGGTATTCTGCCTACTCCGGTAGCAGAGTTCCAAGATCTTCCAACTCTCAAGATATCCCGTTCAAAACAGGGAAAATTGCTGGTGTCTCAGACAGAAACCCCTGGAGGTGAGTTTGCTGATCTAAGAACTTATCTCAATCGACCAACTTCGGTGAAACGCAAACAGCCAACGCCGAAGACCAACCAGCATCAGAAGCAAACTTCCAGGATCAAAAATCCGGACACCTATGCTAATAAAATGAGTACTTCCCTGTATACTCAAGGGACAAAACATTTGAAGAACCGGAACCATGTTCCGAATGTTATCAAAGAACATATCCCTCGAACTTCTTATCGTCCTGTCATTGTTCCCGATCTCCGAGAATACCTTAAACAAAAATGGGACAACCTCTCAACGCTTCCAGTGCAACCACTTGGACACCATTGTAATCACAAGGTTGTCATCAAGTGTTGTTGTCAGACAATAAGACGATCTGTCTTCGATCGTCTGAACTTTATAAACTCCGAACCTATGTCAGAAGATGAAGATGAAGTTTTGTACGCTTCTGTCAACATGACTTCCAGAGACACTGGGGGTAGGAAGTGCTCCAAGCACGGCAAGCCTCGCAAGCCAAGCCAGCGGTATTTGGATCTACTCCAAGAATCTTCTGATGGAGTATTCCAACATACCCGATCCCGAAGCCGAGACACAATCGGTCAAAGGAATCTTCAAGATCCTTCCGGTCATCTTCCTGCTTCTCACTCAGGAGATGATTCTTTCTCCGACTACGATGCATACAGCAAAAGTTTGGAACATACAGTATCTCCACTGTACCTAGAGAAGTGACAGCTTATGTTGTCACTGAAGATCCAGATGCTTCCAGTTCGGCTAGTCAAGAACAACGAATAGCTGCGCTAGAAGACAAGTTAAAGACCATGGCCGAAATGGTTGCACGTATGCATTCTATCATCGTGGCCCAACATACAGTACCACCGACCATTCCTGCTGCAAATCCTGAAATCATAGCATCGTCGGTGCCTGTCAATGCAGGACTGGGGGTAGCATCTCCTCAAGTACCTCCTGTACAGATTCAACCTACACCTAGTCAATCAGGTGCTGGGGGTAGTGCTTACCATGTTGTTCCTCCCCCTAGCACTCTGATTCAACCTGCTCCTTCTACATCAGTGGAGGATGCCAATGAAGCTGTCAAACTCTTGTACACTCAATTCGAGGCCTTCAAAGAGAAAGACAACTTGCAGAGGTTGGGGGTCAAGCAACCCTACCCAGTTGAATGGAAGGAAGTCCCATTTTCTCCAAAGTACAAAATCCTAACAATCTTGCTGTTTGATGGCAACACTTCTCCTAGTCAGTTCATTAACCACTTTGAGGTAATGACTATCCAATATCAGCCAAATGACGCAATACTTACCAGGGTATTCGTCGGCTGTTTAGCCGGCGTAGCATACGATTGGTACAGAAGCTTGCCCGATGGTTGTATTACCTCCTTCTCAGGTCTAAAACAAATCTTCTTGGAACAATTCTATGAGGGGATCAACGACATGACCATGCCAGCCCTCAACAAAATCAAAAAAGATACAATGAAACTGCTGAGAGTTTCATTGAAAGGTTCCGCCGGAAAGCTTTAAAAATGCCTCCTAGAACTCCGGCCGCTGTCACCATAGACACCTGCAAGGCAAATCTTTTGCCTATCATCAGCATGTGGACGGGGTCAACTCAGTTCCAAGATTGGCCATCCTTCATTGTCAACGCTAAAGCAGCTGAAGTTAGCACCGACAAATTCAAATAGCTAGGGGTACAAATGTCTAACCCCGACCGGGATGAACATTAGACATCGGGTGGTGGTAATCGCCAAAACAACCGCAAGGGAAAAGAAACTTTGAATATCAACTTGAAGAACAAAGAATCTCTGGCGGTCAATGTAGCTCCACCAACATCCACTTCTACTCCTTCAGCACCTCCACCAAGGGAACCTCGTCCGAAAGTATAGTACTCTTTTGACGAGAATGATACCGTAAGCATCTTTGATTGCTTGATCAAAAGCAATAAGCTCCAGCTCCCAGATCCGAAGAAGCCTGATGAGGTCGGTAAGACTGATCATCCCATTCATTGGGCATCCCACTCGAGCATGTTATGTGCTCAAAGGCAAAATCCAAGAGCTGGTCAATGCGGGTGTTGTCACTCTGCAGCAAGACGAGAAGACTGTTACCGCAAACATGGTTTCAGTTCAATTCGGTGACTTCCCTTCGCAGATGGTACAGCATGGTGTCATCCCTATCTCCAAAGCTACTCTTGAGATCGAGAATCTTCCTCCTCCACGAAGTGAAGGTCTTGTCCCCTTGTCTCTTGACAATGGCGAGATTATGTGGATTCACCCTGATCTTGCCTCGGAGTTCGAAGTTCCCTCTTCCTTCAAGAAGAAAGAACGCTCCAAGGGCAAGACAAAAATCTGCAATATGGTGTCTTTTGACCCCATAGTTGATGAGGAAATCTTGTTGGACACCAGATCAGGGAAAGCCTATCTAAAGGATTATCCTGAAACTCAAGAGAATCCTGCTTCTTCTTCTGAGCCCGTTCCAATGCAACCTGCTTCCACTGAGGACATCCCTTCTGCCTCCTCACCGGTTGCAGAGTCTACTCCTCCCAAGCCGACGATAGCCGACAAAGGCAAACAACAAGTCCGCTTCGACAAACCTTTGAAGAAGTCATCTCCTTTCGGACTTGAAAAGCCTTACAACTTTGATATCTTGGCTCAGTTAGCCAATACACCGGCCCGGCTGTCAATCTTCGAGCTCTTGCGCCTTTCCAAAGAAACTCGGAAAACTCTGAGTGAGGCTCTCATGCATGCAGAAACCTGTCTAGCCCTTCTAAAGAAGCCGGAAGCAGAGCCAGTCTCTTGCCTCCATTGTCATAGTGTGTTGGAGTTAATTCCAAATATAACTTTCACACAGGATGACATGCTGATGGAAGATAACAGGCACGACCGTCCTCTATACTATACAGGATATGTCGACTCGATGAAAGTCGATCATATTCTGATAGATCCAGGGTCTGCTCTCAACATCATGCCGAAGACAATGTTGGATGCATTGAAGATCCCATGGCATAGTCTTTCCAGTAAAATCACCACCATCCTTGGGTTCAATCAGGGAAGGAGTGAGCCTCTGGACAAGATTCGTCTAAAACTCCAAATAAGCAATCTTCGCACAAAGGTGACCTTCTACATCATTGACAACCATGGTTGTTCTTATAATGCTCTGTTGGAAAGACCATTCCTGCATGAACATAACATTGTTCCTTCGACTCTCCATCAATGTTTCAAATATGTCGATGACAATGGAGAGGTTCAAAAGGAGGTTGCTGATCTCTATCCTTTCAAAGGCGTCGAAGCATACTGCAGCTCGTTTGTACAAGGATGAATTCATGAAGGTAGTACTGTCCCTGGACAGTAAAGAAGAACAAGAAGCAGTGCCTAATGACACCCTCATCATACCTGTCAAAGGGCATGTTTCTCGTCCTCAGTCTTCCAAACCACTGGCTATTCACTTGCCAGTCCAGAAGCAACCAACTGATGATGGTCAGGATCAAAGGGAGCTCACCTCTTCTGAGCCATTTATTATAGACTTACGTCGTAACAAGGAAAAAAGGCAGCTCACCTCTTCTGAGCCACTTGTTATTAATTTATCTTATAACAAGGATAAAAGGGAGCTCACCTCCTCTGAGCCGTTTGTTATCGACCTCCGTCGTAACAAGGCCAATCCTCCTCCACGTTCTTATTCTCTCCCTCTTGTAATCAATCTGACCAAGCATGCTAAGGCTAAAGGTCCTGCTGTAAATACAGATGTACAAATCAATGAAAAATCATCTACTTTCCAGTATATTGATGTTATTTATCATGCTAAGTGCTATTTGGATATATTAGATAGCTTTCAGTCATTTACAATGGGAGTTGTGCAATCTCTTCAAACAGAAGTGTTACTCGAACATCCTAATGATTCATATCATATTGTTCCCGCTCGAAAGAAAGGCGAGAGTCCAATACTTTTTAGTAAAGGACCGGAACAACAATTCAGCTATACGGATGATAGCAAAAGTAACGATACGGGGCATCTTCAACTCCATCGTTACAGTCAACAATCAAAAGACATCATCCGAAAGATGGGTTATGACTTCAAGTGTGGCCTCAACTACGGTAAAGGTAGAAGAACTCCTATCCGTACGGCTGTGCCGAAAGGAAAGTCAGAGATGTACTATAGCAGGACCAAAAGAGGTCTCGGATATTCTTCACCTCCGATATTATCCCCAGCAGCCTCTGAATCCGATAGTGAAGAGCGCTCTAATTCTTCTGATTCCAGATCATAGGATTCTGACACTAGCATCGGCCAAGTTCATCGATTGACTGTATCTTCTAACATGGTCTCTGTCGAACTTCCAGAAGGCTATTACGAGGATGTTGAAGAAAATCTCGAAACAGATCCTTGGGCTCAACGAATGGATACCCAATGAGAACTCCGATTCGAATAAAGGGAACCTCCTACCGAAGATCAATTAGTTCAAAATGATGTAGGAGAGAGCGGGTCACCTCGTCCAATATTCATCAGCAAGAACCTTCCAGAGGCAGATAAGCAAGAATTAATTCTTCTTATTCAAGAATACATTGACGTCTTTGCCTGGAGCTATGAAGACATGCCAGGTCTAGATCCCAAAGTTGCTACTCACAAATTGAACATTCTGCCAAATACAAAATCGGTCAAACAGCAACAACGGCGCTTCAAGCCAGAAATGATGGACGCAATCGATGATGAAGTCAAGAAGCTCATCGCTTGTGGCTTTATTCGAGAAGAGCAACATTCTGATTGGGTAGCCAATGTCGTCCCAGTTCTAAAGAAAACCAGAAAAGTTTGAGTCTGCATCGACTTTCAAGATCTTAATAAAGCTTGTCCAAAAGATGAATTTTCTCTCCCTATCATGGACGTCATGATTGACAACACCTGTGGGTTCGAAAGAATATCCTTCATGGACGGATTCTCCGGATACAATCAGATTCGGATGAATCATGAAGATAAAAAACATACTTCTTTCCGCACTCCTCGCGGAGTCTACTGCTATACTGTAATGCCATTTGGTCTTAAGAACGCTGGTGCAACATACCAACGAGCCATGAGTACCATCTTTCGAGATCATCTGCACAAGACTGTCGAATGCTACATCGACGATATTGCTGTCAAGAGTCATCTAAAGGAAGATCACTACCAAGACTTGAGAACTATTTTCAACCTCATGCGCCAACATCAACTCAAAATAAATCCCACCAAGTCATTCTTGGGTGTCTCTAGTGGCAAATTTCTCGGCTTCGTCATTACCGCTAAGGGTATACACGTGGATCCCGAGAAGATCAAAGCCAATCAAGAGATGCCTCCTCCACGCAACCTAAAAGAGCTACGAGGATTCCAAGGTCGACTTGCATAAATCAGGAGATTCATTTCGAACATGTCTAGATGTAAGCACCCTAAATTTTGGGTTGATTTTTTTTTATTTTATTTTAATTTTCTGATTGAGGGTAATTTTGAAATTTCGTGTTTATAATTATTTTAATAATGATATTTAATTCATGATATGATTTTAGATGATTTTAAATTATTTTAAAATTATTTAAATCAATGACTTGTGGTTTTGACGTTTTGCTAGTGAAATCCTAGAGATTGTTTGACCTAGAGCCTAACCATGTGATTATGATATTTTAATATCATTTTTGGCCTAAGAATATTTTTGTATTTGACCTCTTTGAATTATTTTGATATTATTTTATTATTTATGATATTGTTTTGGGGTTATTTGAGTCGGGTTCGAATTTCAACTCAATCCGACTTGAAACGGGGACCCGGGGGTAGTTTGACTCTAGTGGGACCCACACACTAGTTAGGCATGGCCCACATGATATTAATTTTAGTCCATATGATAGAAATATTTTAGTTAGAGGTTAGACTAATTATTATGGATAAGGTTAGTGTGATTAGAGACTTTAGAATGGCTAATTTAGCCCCAACCAATTAGCCCTTTCCTAATACTCATTGAATAGGTTAGTAGAAGCTTTTGGACTTTTCCTAATAGGACAAAACCACCTTTATGGCCAGCCACAATAAGGATAGGGTTGAGCCTCCCATTTGTCATTATCCATCTATTTTTCTTTCTCTTGTTCTTCCCCAAATTCCTAGAGAGCAATCCATAGCAATTTCTCCACCAAATCCTTCCATTTCACCACCAAATCTTCTTCTTTCCTTCTCCATTCTAGTCAAAGAGGAAGCTAACCAAGTTTGGGAGGATTCGGAGCTCGTTCATGTCCTTTTGGAATCTCTACGTGTCGGTGTCGCTCCGGGAAGATTTTTCTTCGATTCGATCTACCGGGAGGTATAAATCCCTTCTCATTTTCATTTCCTCATGCATATAGGTCTATTTTGAACCCATAGGAATGACCTCCATGGTTGTATCTCCATTTGTGTCTATTTTGTGTCTATTTGGAGGTCATAGGAGTGTCCTTTGTGTTGTGGATGTGTTCATGTTACATATATAGATTTATATATATATATATATATATATATATATATATATATATTGTAATGAGAGTGTATCTATATTTATATATGTAATAAATGGTTCATGATGATTATATAATCAAGTTTGTGAGTGTGGTTCCTCATATTATTATTGCTATTATTGTTGTGGATAATTAGGATATATATTGTGTATTCTTTTGGCTCAAACTATCTAAATCCGTCATGATTTTTATCCACGTTTTTAATTTCAGCCCTAACTTCGAATGTCATAACTTCTAGCTCAAAGCTCGGTTTAATCTCCCGTTTTTTTTAAAAGAAGAATATTGAAGTTAGTTTTCAAAAAACATGTATTAATAGGCCTAATTCTTTCTGTAACTTTCTGGAGAATTATTTGAGTGTCAGTTGTACGAAAAATAAATGCGTTCTCGGTGTTTTCTCGATTCCGGGAGTTTCCAGAAACGAAAACGCGATCCGTTTAAAGTTTCGGAAAGCTAACACATAGATCTATAACATACTTTAATTCTAAATTTTAATTCATGCTGAGATGGTACAGTATTAATTATTAGTAGGAGTTACTATTCGGCATATGTATTTTGTGCACCCTTGTGTGTAATATAATATTCTATTTGATTTTAACCCATGTTAATGTATATATAGTATGTAATTAAATAAAGAATACAAGCATAAGTAAATGGTTAAATAAATGATGTATGAGATGTAAGTATCCTATCTAATGTAAGCATGTATAAGTATGGCTTGTAATGAATATGTAGGTTCCATAGTATGTAATGTATGGTGCATATAGTGGTACAAGAGAATAATGAATGATGAATGAATGCAAGCATGAATGTAATGTAATAATAGATGTAATGTATGCAATATACAAGTTAATGAGATGTAATATTCTATGTTAACACAAATCCTATATTACCTCATGTACCTCCTTATACTATGTTGACACTATCACACTTGACACATTGTTCACTTACACTTTGACACTCTTTGATATGTATACACTATGTATGCCCATTTAACCCTCACTTGCCTCTTTGCCATGTTCACATACACACACATAGCCTCTTAAATAAGTATTTATGAATATAGTTAACTTAGCTATGTATGTATATTATATATATGTTAGCATATTGTGTTGTAATATATAAGTTTATATAACCATTTGAAATGCCATGATTGAAGACCTAATGTTGAGTACCAATATATGCATGTGTATATATGTATAGACATATATAGCTTAAAGTAATAGATTACCTAGTGTATATCCAATGTGAATTCTTACCTATTTGAGTATTAAATAATTGCATGCTATATAGAGTTGGGTGTATGTTGGCTTGTATAGCCTTGTATTGATGTGTGCTTGCTAGGATAGTCTTGGTTAGGCCTAGTAAGACTTACTGGGTTAGGACATGACCTAGTTTGACCTAGTTTGACTAGTACAGTTGACCAGAGTTGACCAAGGGTTGACTTTGGCCTAGTTTGACCTAGATTCATGTAGAATGCATTGTAGTGCTTTATATTACCATTCTGGACATGTTGTGACTTATGCTGTTCTAATTAGAAGCCAGACACCTCTCATCGGACAAAATATTTACTTTGGATATTCAGACATCAGGCGAGTACATTCTCTGATAGTTCTCTCATTTATTGTCAATTACTGTATTTTAGTTCTAGTTAGTTGTATGCGATTCTCTGTTACAACACGTGTGGATATTACTGGATTCATGTATACGACACATATTATTTTCTGGCCTCTATTACTGGTATCATGATTTACGACTTCTATTACTGGAATCACCTGCTGGAATCATTTACTGGAATCATTTACGGGAATCATTTACTGGTATCATTATATTTTGGCTGGACTCATCTTGAATCATTGTGTCGAAATTCTGGATTCACTTGCTGGAAGGGGAAATACTAGAGTAAGACATGTAGACATACCCCATTACTGGAATCATCCCTACTGGAATCTACTGGAATGATAGCCATCTCTCGCCTGATCAGTGAGAGGTGTGCCGGATTATCCACAGCAGTTTACATGTCGATCTCGGTATTTTAAAACACACTATTAGAGTATAGGCTGGACTCACCCTGGAATCATTGATCACTATAACTAGAATCGTCCCTTACTGGATTCATCTTGTATTAGATTCATCTTGTACTGGACTTATATTGGAGTTACACTGGTCTACATTGTTGTCTGGACTTCATATCATATTACTCTGGTTCAGCTAGTTCTATTTTTACAGACTTTATTGCTATGATTCTTCTCTTGTTTAGTTATTTACTTTCCTTGTACCTTATCTGTCTTTCTTACCATCACTTGAATATAAACTGCCATTTTCATCAATGCAACTGCCTATAACTGCTTTATAGTCCTCTGTCATTTATTTGGGTTTTCTAGATGAGATGTGCTCGTTCTTGTCCTGACTGGACCTGTTGATAAATTTTACAGATAGCTTGGAGGTTGCCTGCTAGCCTAGAGGAGACACCTTAGAGGTTGTTTAGATAGTTATTTCATTTGTCTGGAGTTGTATTTACTTTGTGGATTACTGTATTTGAGTTTTGAGATGTATTTCTGGGTTTTTGTATCTTAGACACTTAGACTTCTATCTCCCGTATCTCTTTGGATTTTATGTTTTATCTAACCTTATCATGCTCTACCTTAAATGTGATTGAGACTGTATCTGATTAGCATTATATTGTTAGATGATGTGACCTAGGACAGCGTTCTACCGCTGACACTGTGGCGTAGGCTGGGCGTTGTTACGTTCTCGTACCCTAACAGTGGGTGTGGGTCGTGACACGTTTTTAGTGGTGACCCATGCAGGTCAAGTTTATGTAGTGGTATTCGAACTTGAGTACCACTACAGCCTGCAGTAGGAATAGAATATATCTTGAAGATACTCAATCACAATTAGGATCCCTTGAGAGATTCCTGGGACGACCCTTGAGAATCTTGTTTAACTCCGATTTCCGATTTGAAAACTCTTTTTTCCTTGATTTGATTTATCTTTACTTTCTGTTGTTGAATTTGATTTTAATGTATTATTATTGAATTTGAGTTTGTATTTATTGAATTTGATGAAGGTTGTGGAATTTTGAATCTTGATGTTAGATGTAGCATCCGAGTTTGTAGTTATATGATTTGAAGGATTTTGTTCATTTCTGAATTTTGATGTTCGTTGATAAAATTGATTTTTTTTTTGTATTCATTGTTGATTTAATTTAATTTTTGGCAAGATGAAATTATATGGGCTAGGTCATCTAAGTTATGGAAATCTTGTCTTATATAGTCACATTAGCCAGCATGGTGAGGGCATATAGTCTGATTTTGGATTATTTCTCGGGTATGGAAATTTAAGGTTTTCGCAGCCAAGCTAGCGGCATCGCGAAAATATTAAATATCATGATTCTAGAGGTATGTGCATAAGTCAAGGACTCTGTGATTATCGTAGCCTTGCTCACTAGTATGAC
The DNA here is from genome assembly GCA_029216955.1 of Iris pallida. Taxonomy (NCBI): domain Eukaryota; kingdom Viridiplantae; phylum Streptophyta; class Magnoliopsida; order Asparagales; family Iridaceae; genus Iris; species Iris pallida. The sequence goes on from JANAVB010032619.1 coordinate 12,351,574, forward strand.
GAGGATTGAGAGTACCATGATTTTGGATAGACGCATATGATTATCAGATTGTACCTTAAATGTTTTCGAACATGTTTTTGCTACTTTTGTTTCAGTCATTCAAAAAAAAAAAAGGAATTATTGTTGTTTTGTTTGTTTTGTTTCTCATTGTTTACTTAGGATGTAGCTTTAGCTATTTTTATAAACCTTGTGTAACTTCTTACAAAAATTTATTTCTTCTTAATACAATAAACCAATGATTTTGCTAGGCCTTATTTTGGATTTGGTATTATAATTCTTGTTTCAAAAAAAATGGGTCCCCCTTTTAAATAGATAAGCAGAACAGATTCTATTATCATTCTTTTCCTGCCAATATTTTTTACTACCATCATACCTTGTCTGATATACCTGTCCTGATTATATCAATTCCCTGTCTCAAATATAATTCTGTCAGCTATACCTTAAAAACTCTTGAATCTTTATATCATTTTTTATCTGAGAAATATTGAGAAAGTGATATAAATCATCTAGTTCGAAAATAATGTAATTGGTTATCATATGATGATTTTGTAGGAATCAGAGTGTTGGATGTCAAATATGAAAAATTTGAAATGGAGATGTGGTAAAGGTTTAAAATAAAATCGAGGGATAAATGTTATCAATTTAGAAACAATCACAGAAAGTGGGTTATGAATAATTCATGGATGTATTTCAAAACTAATGAGGATGTTTAAGGTCAACCTAGTTTTGAGAACTTAAAAATCTTTGTTATTGATTCTTGGGAACTATTACAAGGCTATGCAGAAATTTAGAGATGGAAAGAAGAATTTAATCGAATAAAATGATTATGCGAAATTGAACTAGATACTGTAAGATGGTGACTAGAGACAGAGAGAACACAAGGATTTTACGTTATAGAAATTATTTTAGATGATTGAAAGAAAATTGTAGAATTCAAAAAAAAATATTTGAAGGTGAACGTTGAAGAAAATATGAAGGTTGATTTATAAAAAAAGAATAAATTTTGTGTGACATAGTGGTATTGGAGTTTAGTGAATACGAGACTCGATTTAAACAAGTCCAAGGATTCCATAAACTGGATTTAGAGGTTTCGGATCTAATTTAAAACAAGGTGAAGGAATTTGAAATTTTGATTAAATGAATAAGTGTTGACTCATAAAAAGAGGGGTATGTTTCGTGGAAAATGTTTTAGAACTTAAAGATTTTGTCTATGGTGATTGTGGTAAAGGTTTAGATGACTGAAGGTTATAAAATTTCGATGATAGTTATATGGAGGTTGATTTTCATATTGGGACTTGTGAGAAAAAAAAGAATATGGTTTAGCAAATGATAAACTGATAGTATTAGAGAGGGATGATTTGCTGACTTCGTATGAAATCTTTTCCTGTTTTCTCTAAAAGAGGTTTTTCAATATCATTGAATCCTAGTTTCCTTATCCGACCAAATCGACTTCGATTATCTTTTCTTATCATATTTATATCTTGGGTTGTACTTAATTGAATTAAATTTGATTGTGACCTGAATCTCTATCCTTGTATGCTCGATCTCAGACTTTGTTGAACCTGTCCTCCATATTGCCTAAATCTTGATTTCCCCCAATTTGATCAACTTAGATCGTATCAAGACTAAATATTCTTAATACGTATTGTGATTGGAAATTTTCCATGGAATTGGCTTTCATTCCTTAACTTTGATTTTGATTTTCTTTTTTTTTCTGAACCCTTTAAAGATAATGGGTAGTTACTTTTCTTTATTTTTATGATAAGTATCAGTTTTTATATAGGATGGTAGACTGCCTTACAGTTTTGATGGTTTGTTGTTTTTGTAACTTTTGTTTAGCACCCTAGATTGCATGTGTGTTTTGATATCCTATGACCGTTTTGGTTTAGCATGACTAGAATACCTAGATGAAACTTTCACTACCACCGTATGCCATGACCCTGTATGTCGTCCTTTTGATGGTATGATTTATTTAAGTTCTGGGATTTGATTGTGGGGGCTTGACCTAGAAGGATTATGAATATTTTAATTTCGAGGACGAAATTTTTATAAGGTGGGTAGGATGTGAGCACCCTAAATTTTGGGTTGATTTTTTTTCATTTTATTTTAAATTTTTGATTGAGGGTAAGTTTGAAATTTTGTGTTTATAATTATTTTAATAATGATATTTAATTCATGATATGATTTTAGATGATTTTAAATTATTTTAAAATTATTTAAATCAATGACTTGTGGTTATGACGTTTTGCTAGTGAAATCCTAGAGATTGTTTGACCTAGAGCCTAACCATGTGATTATAATATTTTAATGTCATTTTTGGCCTAAGGATATTTTTGTATTTGACCTCTTTGAATTATTTTGATATTATTTTATTATTTATGATATTGTTTTGGGGTTATTTGAGTCGGGTTCGAATTTCAACTCAATCCGACTTGAAACGGGGACCCGGGGGTAGTTTGACTCTAGTGGGACCCACACACTAGTTAGGCATGGCCCACATAATATTAATTTTAGTCCACATGATAGAAATATTTTAGTTAGAGGTTAGACTAATTATTATGGATAAGATTAGTGTGATTAGAGACTTTAGAATGGCTAATTTAGCCCCAACCAATTAGCCCTTTCCTAATACTCATAGAATAGGTTAGTAGGGGCTTTTGGACTTTTCCTAATAGGACAAAACCATCTTTATGGCCAGCCACAATAAGGATAGGGTTGAGCCTCCCATTTGTCATTATCCATCTATTTTTCTTTCTCTTGTTCATCCCCAAATTCCTAGAGAGCAATCCCTAGCAATTTCTCCACCAAATCCTTTCATTTCACCACCAAATCTTCTTCTTTCCTTCTCCATTCTAGTCAAAGAGGAAGCTACCCAAGTTTGGGAGGATTCGGAGCTCGTTCGTGTCCTTTTGGAATCTCTACGTGTCGGTGTCGCTCCGGGAAGATTTTTCTTCGATTCGATCTACCGGGAGGTATAAATCCCTTCTCATTTTCATTTCCTCATGCATATAGGTCTATTTTGAACCCATAGGAATGACTCCTATGGTTGTATCTCCATTTGTGTCTATTTTGTGTCCATTTGGAGGTCATAGGAGTGTCCTTTGTGTTGTGGATGTGTTCATGTTACATATATAGATTTATATATATATATATATTGTAATGAGAGTGTATCTATATTTATATATGTAATAAATGGTTCATGATGATTATATAATCAACTTTGTGAGTGTGGTTCCTCATATTATTATTGCTATTATTGTTGTCGATAATTAGGATATATATTGTGTATTCTTTTGGCTCAAACTATCTAAATCCGTCATGATTTTTATCTACGTTTTTAATTTCAGCCCTAACTTCGAATGTCATAGCTTCTAGCTCAAAGTTCGGTTTAATCTCCCATTTTTTTAAAAGAAGTGTATTGAAGTTAGCTTTCCAAAAACATGTATTAATAGGCCTAATTCTTTCTGTAACTTTCTGAAGAATTATTTGAGTGTCAGCTGTACGAAAAATAAACGCGTTCTCGGTGTTTTCTCGATTTCGGGAGTTTCCGGAAACGAAAATGCGATCCGTTTAAAGTTTTGGAAAGCTAACACATAGATCTATAACATACTTTAATCCTAAATTTTAATTCATGCTGAGATGGTACAGTATTGATTATTAGTAGGAGTTACTATTCGGCATATGTATTTTGTGCACCCTTGTGTGTAATATAATGTTCTATTTGATTTTAACCCATGTTAATGTATATATAGTATGTAATTAAATAAAAAATACAAGCATGAGTAAATGGTTAAATAAATGATGTATGAGATGTAAGTATCCTATCTAATGTAAGCATGTATAAGTATGGCTTGTAATGAATATGTAGGTTCCATAGTATGTAATGTATGGTGCATATAGTGGTACAAGAGAATAATGAATGATGAATAAATGCAAGCATGAATGTAATGTAATAATAGATGTAATATATGCAATATACAAGTTAATGAGATGTAATGTTCTATGTTAACACAAATCCTATATTATCTCATGTACCCCCTTACACTATGTTGACACTATCACACTTGACACATTGTTCACTTACACTTTGACACTCTTTGATATGTATACACTATGTATGCCCATTTAACCCTCACTTGCCTCTTTGCCATGTTCACATACACACACATAGCCTCTTAAATAAGTATTTATGAATATAGTTAACTTGGCTATGTATGTATATTATATATATGTTAGCATATTGTGTTGTAATATATAAGTTTATATAACCATTTGAAATGCCATGATTATAGACCTAATGTTGAATACCAATATATGCATGTGTATATATGTGTAGACATATATAGCTTAAAGTAATAGATTACCTAGTGTATATCCAATGTGAATTCTTGCCTATTTGAGTATTGAATAATTGCATGCTATATAGAGTTGGGTGTATGTTGGCTTGTATAGCCTTGTATTGATGTGTGCTTGCTAGGATAGTCTTGGTTAGGCCTAGTAAGACTTACTGGGTTAGGACATGACCTAGTTTGACCTAGTTTGACTAGTGCAGTTGACCAGAGTTGACCAAGGGTTAACTTTGGCCTAGTTTGACCTAGATTCATGTAGAATGCATTGTAGTGCTTTATATTACCATTCTGGACATGTTGTGACTTATGCTGTTCTAATTAGAAGCCAGACACCTCTCCTCAGACAGTATATTTACTTTGGACATTCAGACATCAGGCGAGTACATTCTCTGATAGTTCTCTTATTTATTTGTCAATTACTGTATTTTAGTTCTAGTTAGTTGTATGCGCTTCTCTGTTACAACACGTGTGGATATTACTGGATTCATGTATACGACACATATTTATTTTCTGGCCTCTATTACTGGTATCATCATTTCCGGCTTCTATTACTGGAATCACCTGCTGGAATCATTTACTGGAATCATTTACTAGAATCATTTACTGGTATTATTATATTTTGGCTGGACTCATCTTGAATCATTGTGTCGAAATTCTGGATTCATTTACTGGGAGGGGAAATACTAGAGTAAGACATGTAGACATACCCCATTACTGGAATCATCCCTACTAGAATCTACTGGAATGATAGCCATCTCTCGCCTGATCAGTGAGAGGTGTGCCGGATTACCCACAGCCGTTTACATGTCGATCTCGGTATTTTAAAACACACTGTTAGAGTATAGGCTTGACTCACCCTGGAATCATTGATCACTATAACTAGAATCGTCCCTTACTGGATTCATCTTGAATTAGATTCATCTTGTACTGGACTTACATTGGAGTTACACTGGTCTACATTGTTGTCTGGACTTCATATCATATTACCCTGGTTCAGCTAGTTCTATTTTTACAGACTTTATTGCTATGATTCTTCTATTGTTTAGTTATTTACTTTCCTTGCACCTTATCTGTCTTTCTTACCATCACCTGAATATAAACTGCCATTTTCATCAATACAACTGCCTATAACTGCTTTATAGTTCTCTGTCATTTATTTGGGTTTTCTAGATGAGATGTGCTCATTCCTGTCCTGACTGGACCTGTTGATAAATTTTACAGATAGCTTGGAGGTTGCCTGCTAGCCTAGAGGAGACACCTTAGAGGTTGTTTAGATAGTTATTTCATTTGTCTGGAGTTGTATTTACTTTGTGGATTACTGTATTTGAGTTTTGAGATGTATTTCTGGGTTTTTGTATCTTAGACACTTAGACTTCTATCTCCCGTATCTCTTTGGATTTTATGTTTTATCTAACCTTATCATGCTCTACCTTAAATGTGATTGAGACTGTATCTGCTTAGCATTATATTGTTAGATGATGTGACCTAGGACAGCGTTCTACCGCCGACACTGCGGCGTCGGCTGGGCGTTATTACGTTCTCGTACCCTAACAGTGGGTGTGGGTCGTGACACTAGACGTTGCAGACCATTTACTCAACTAATGAAGAAGGGTGTATCTTTCGTTTGGACCGAAGAATGTCAACGAGCATTTGACGACATAAAGCGATATCTCATGAATCCACCAGTCTTGGTGCCACCAATCTCGGGCATATCATTCTTAATGTATGTCCGTGTTATGGACCATTCATTGGGTGCTTTACTTGCCCAAAAGAACAAAGAAGGTCACGAACAAGCCATCTATTACCTCAGTCGTACTATGATTGGTGCTGAACACCATTATAGTCCGGTCGAAAAAGAATGCCTAGCTCTTATGTTTGCTGTTCAAAAGACTCGGCATTACATCATTAGCCAAACTATTCATGTCATATCCCGAGTTAATCCTCTTCGGGTATTGATGAAGAAGCCTAGCACACTCAATTCTCGACTGGCTACATGGGCCATTCTGCTAGCCCAATATGACATGGTATATGTTCCTCAAAAATTTGTCAAAGGTCAAGCATTGGCGGATTTCTTAGCAGCTCATCCTGTTCCAGAGACATCCAAACTCCATGATAAAATTTCAGACGAGACTTTGGAATCTAATACAATCTCCAAAGAATTTTCTACTTGGCGTCTATTCTTTGACGGTGCATCCAGGATTGGACCCATTGGTGCCATTATCGCAGGAGTTGGAGTTGTTCTTGTTTCTCCAGACGGGTCAGCTATTCAAAGAGCATACTCCTTAGATGAGCCTTGCTCCAACAACATGGCAGAATACAATGATCTACTCATTGGCCTTCAGCTAGCTAAACAATTAGACGTCGAGTATCTTAAAGTCTATGGTGATTCCAAGCTGGTTGTTAACCAAGTTAGAGGAACTTATGAAGTTCGCCATCAAGATCTAGTACCTTACTTTGAAGCGGCAATCAACATGGCTACATCATTCAAAGCCTTCTTCATCGAATATGTCCGTCGAGCTTGCAATACTGAAGCAGACGCTTTGGCCAATCTTGCAGCAGTTTTAGCCATCCCTATAAAAAGACAGCAGGTGGTGGTTATCTCTAATCGAGAGTTGTTCTGTATTGAAAACAATCATAATATTGAGTTTAGTAATCTTACTGAAGCCAATGTTATCAGTGAAGATTGGAGAGCTCCCTTCATTGACTTTGTAGTTCATCATATACTCCCTGAAGATCCTAAGGAGGCTACGAGTATTCGTCGGCGATCTCTGCAATTCTACTACAATTAGACCACCAAAACTCTCTACCGACGGACTTATGACGGTCTTCTTTTGCGCTGTCTTGCTGGTGATAAAGCGAAGCAAGTATTACGTGAAGCTCACGACGGTGTCTACAGAGCACATCAACCTGGTCCTAAACTACAGGATCGCATCCGACGCATGGGTTACTATTGGCCCTCTATGGTATCTGATGCTATCGAATATGCAAAGAAATGTCGAGCTTGTCAAATCTACGCAGATTTTATTCATCAACCGTCGGAATTCCTTCATCCGACTGCTGCTTTTTGGCCTTTTGAAGCTTGGGGCATGGATATCATAGGTTCCATCAATCCTCCTTCTTCTAGGGGACATCGGTTTATACTGGCAATAACCGACTACTTCTCCAAATGGGCCGAAGCTATACCATTGGCTGAAGTCAAGACCAGCAGCGTCATCAACTTAATTAAACACCATGTCATCTATAGATTTGGTGTACCTCAACGAATCATCCATGACAACGGACCTCAATTCATCAGCCAAAAGTTCACAAGGTTCTGTAACGATCACCGGATTGACAATGTCGCTTCGACAGCCTACAATCCTGCTGCTAATGGCTTAGCTGAAGCTTTCAACAAGACTATCATCAAGCTCCTCAAAAAGTTTGTGTCCACTAATAAACGAAACTGGAGTGAAAAGCTTGGATAATGTCTTTGGGACTACCGTACTACAGTCCGCAACCCTACAGGCTGTACACCCTTCTCTTTGGTGTACGGCTGTGAAGCAGTTCTACCCCTGGAACTTCAAATTCCGTCTTTGAGGATTGCTATCGCCAACGAGCTCACTACAGAGAACAACGATCTTCTCCGACTTCAAGAATTGGAGGCGCTCGATGAGAAGCTATTAATGGCTCAACAGCATATTAAGTTATACCAAGCCCGCATCTCACTACTAAAATATGCTTAAATAGCGACGTATATTAGCGACGGCGGAAATACGCGTCGCTAATAATTGCATATAGCGACGTCTTGTGCTACACGTCGCTGTACGTCGCTGAGTAGCGACGTTCAGCGACGTAGTATAATTTACGTCGCTGGCTTGCGACGTTTAGCGACGTATCATGTAGGCGTCGCTGTTTTATTTCATATAGGGTTCCTGGCCCGATCGAAATCCCAAAATTTTCACCCAAAAATTTATTCCCGCTCTCCCCTCTCCCCCGGCGAACCCTCCCCCTCCGGCGACCACTCCCTCCGGCGAGACCCTCCCCCTTCTCCCCCCGGAGACCCCGCTCGCCCGTTGACCCCTCCCTCCGGCGACCAGCCTCCCTCCTCCGACGAAGGAGCCTTCCTCGCCGCTTCCTCCTCCAACGAAGCCACCCTCCTCGCCGCCTCCATCCTCCGACGAAGCCACCCTCCTCAGGTAAACCCTAACCCTAGCCCTAGCTATCTAGACACAGACACGGACACGAGAACTCTAACCCTAGCTGCTGGGGTGGTCTTTCTGTCGAGGAGGGAGAGAGGGGTGGGGTTGGGTGCAGGGGTGGGGGAGTCTTACTGTCGAAGGGTGTTGGGAGGGGTGGGGGTACCCGGGGGGTGCAGGGGTAGGGGGAGGGGGGCATGGTTGGGGTGGGTGCAGGGGGAGGGGGCAGGGGAGGGAAGGCAGGGGAGGGTTGGGGTGGGTGCAGGTGTATGGGGAGGGGGGCAGGGGAGGGGGGAGGGGGGGAAGGGGGGAGGGGGGGCAGGGGAGGGTTGGGGTGGGTGCAGGGGAGGGTTGGGGTGGGTGCAGTGGTAGGAGGAGGGGGGCAAGGGTGAAGTGTATATTTTGGTTGGGGTGGGTGCAGGGGTATAGGGAGGGGGGGCAGGGGAGGGGGGAGGGGGGAGGGAAGGCAGGGGAGGGTTGGGGTGGGTACAGTCTGCCACTTTTTTTTATCGAGTATGATTTTGTTGCTTCTTTCGCTCTTCCTCTTGGTCTCCATTGAATGCTGGTCTACTGCCATTAATATTGGTCGATAGATTTCTCTGTCACATATTGCAAGTGGTACTAAGAAAAAAGAAAAAAGAAAGAAAGGAGAGAATAGATGTGACTCAAATGGACCGAAGTAGGTGTAGTAGTAGCAGTAAGAGCGGGACATGAACCGGGCTCATGACATTTTGAACTTTGGAAGACAATGCCATGTTAACTACTTCCTTTCCTTGCTTATGTTTGTGATTTATTATGATATATAATGGTGATGTTAATTCTTTCCAAATGTTAGGATCGTTACAAATCTTGTTGGCTCGAAAAGAAATTTTCTTCGTGCATGCCTACTTCACATTATAGGATTTTATTTTTTGTTCAAGGGATTCGCAAAATGTAGGGATATATACCATTTGAAATTCATTTGAAATTCATTTGAAATCCATTTGAAATTCATTTTAAGAATCTGAAATGTTGACGACCCAAGGTTCACAATATCGGTATCGGAATTGGTATCGGACTATTCCTATGAGTATTGGTATCGGCGATACCGGTAGTATCGGCGGTATCGTATCGGAGTATCGAACTTTGGTATCGGAAAACAAATAATTATTAATAAATTATTTACATTTAAAAACATATATTTTATACATTTAGGCATAATTTTAAGTATTTCAGCGTTATTTCTTAGTAGTTTTGAAATTATATGAAATAGTAGTCACCCTTACCGATTGGTTTTGCCGAATTGACCGGAACAAAGACCCCCAATGTCGGTATCGGTCAATATTTGGTATCGGTCTGTATCGGATCGGAACATGCCAAACCGTATCGGTATCGGCCTGTTGGATAATATCATTGTTATTAGTAACTGTCCAATGTCGGTATAGTATCGGAACATGCCAATGTCGGTATCGGTCTGTATAGTATCGGTATCGGAACATGCCAATATCGGTATCGGTCAATATTTGGTATCGGTATCGGTCTGTATAGTATCGGAACATGCCAATGTCGGTATCGGTCAATATTTGGTATCGGTCTGTATCGGATCGGAACATGCCAAACCGTATCGGTATCGATCAATATCATTGTTATTAGTAACTGTCCGCTACTAATGTGTGTCCCATAATAAGATATTATATACGAATTTGTGCCTGTTGGATAATGTGTGTCCATCTTTGCAGAATTATTTTCAAATGGATATGAATTACTACTTGCGGAATCGTTCATGGATGTACAATCGTCGTCCTGATGATATGTGTGGTGTGCGGGATGAATACATAGCGGGAGTAGAGCAGTTCCTGCAGTTTGCTAAGGCGTTCCCTTAGTACATGGACGGCACCAAAATTAAGTGTCCGTGTGTGAAATGTCATAACATGAAATATTATCCAGAAGTGGAAGTGACATATCATTTGTACTCGAGGGGTTTCACGCCTAATTACTATCAGTGGACCGCACACGGAGAACTTGTGTCTTTAGCATCAGAGCCGGAGCCTTACGTTGAGCCGTATATGCATGCGGGACCTAATTTTGTTTCAGATAATCATGCATACGACGACGGGTGCGTGAACATGGTTTTCGACGCTGCGGGGCCTAGTTTCGTTCATGATGCACCTGAGGAGGCACCGAACGCCGATGCTGCACAGTTCATGAGTTGCTGGAGAATGCAAGAACTCCATTGTATCCTGGTTGTGAGGATCATTCACCGTTGGACGTGGTTACAAGACTGTTGAGCATTAAGTCAGATTTTAACATGTCGCAAGAATGCTACAACCGAGTGTTGGAGTTGATTATAGAGATCTTGCCGGTGGGTGCTAAGTTGCCTAAGGACTTCTACCGGTCTAAGAGGATGGTGAGATCGCTCTGGATGGGATACGAGAAAATCGATTCCTGTCGCAATGGGTGCATGCTGTACTACAAAGACGACAAGGACGCAGATGTGTGCAGATTTTGTGGTACTGATCGCTATAAGACAACTAGTACAGGAAGGTCTACCGGTACAAGAAGACCGACCGATTCAATGCACTACTTGCCTTTAACGCCGCGGTTGCAAAGATTATTTATGGTGAAAGAGACGGCCGAAAATATGAGTTGGCACATGCGAGAACAGATTGAAGGAGTGTTGGATCACCCATCCGATGGAGAAGCGTGGAAGCACTTTGATCGAGTGTATCCAGATTTTGTTTCAGATCCGCAAAATGTCAGGTTGGGACTATCTTTTGACGGTTTTACTCCTTTTGGTCTTTCGGGATCCCAGTATTCGTGCTGGCCTGTGATTGTTACTCCGTATAACCTACCGCCTTGGATGTGCATGAAGACTCAGTACATGTTTCTAACCGTTATAATTCCTGGTCCGAACAATCCCAAGAGGAACATTGACGTGTACTTACAGCCTTTGATAGATGAGTTGAATCAGTTATGGGAAGTAGGCGCTAACACGTACGATGTTTCCAGGAAGCAGAATTTTCAGATGAAGGCAACCCTTATGTGGACCATCAACGACTTTCCGGCCTATGGAATGTTATCTGGATGGAGCGCTCATGGCCGTCTCTCATGTCCGTATTGCATGGACCGTAGTAAGGCTTTCCGCTTGAAACACGGCGGAAAGCCGTGCTTCTTTGATTGTCATCGGCAATTTCTGCCAAAAGATCATCCGTTCAGAAGGAACAGGAATGCTTTTCGTGCCGGCGTTGTAGAGAAGGGTGATCCACCGCCAAGGTGGTGCGGAGACACGATATGGGAGAAGGTTAAAGATTTTCCAAGTGCTATCGAAGATCCTACAACTGGGTACAAGTGCGATGGATTTGGTAGAGTTCATAACTGGACAAAGAGGAGCATATTCTGGGATCTGCCATACTGGAGTACCAATCTGATCAGACATAATCTTGATGTCATGCATATTGAGAAAAATGTGTTTGATAACATAATTAATACTGTGATGGACGTAAAGGGAAAAACGAAAGACAATCCCAAGGCCAGGTTGGACTTAAAAGAAATATGCAAACGCCCTGCGTTGCATTTGATACAGCAGAATGGAAAACAGTTCCTTCCGAAGTCAATTTTTTCGCTGGACAAGGAGGATAAAGTGAGACTTTGTCGGTGGATCCAGGGCCTAAAATTTCCAGACGAATATGTGTCAAATCTGAGAAGATGTGTCGATCCGAAGGAAAACAAATTGACGGGTATGAAGAGCCACGATTGTCACGTATTCATGGAGAGGTTAATTCCGATTGTATTTCGGGAATTCTTACCGCAGGCAGTTTGGGATCCATTGACGGAGCTTAGCATATTCTTCAGGGATCTTTGTTCTAATAAATTGCTCGTTGATCGTCTAGAAAAGCAAGAGAAGGACATTGCGGTAACACTATGCAAGCTAGAGAGGGTGTTTCCTCCAAGATTCTTCGACTCTATGGAGCATTTGCCGATTCATCTATCCTATGAGGCACGTGTTGGTGGACCCGTCGAATATCGATGGATGTACCCGTTCGAGCGACATTTGAATCACCTAAAAAGAAAGGTGAAAAATAAGGCATGGGTCGGGGGTTCTATTTGTGAAGCCTATGTTCTCGAGGAGATTACAAACTTTTGTTCGATGTATTTCAAGCCTCATGTTGCAACTAATAGAACGAGAGCTTCCAGAAACGACGAGGGAGATCATGAAAGTAATGATACAATACTGAAGGTATTCAATGCTCCAGAAAAGCCATCGGGTAAGATGAAAAAGAGATATCTGAACGATGATGAGCTAAGGGCTGCTCAGGTGTATGTATTACTCAACTGCGACGAGGAGGAAGTAGAGAAACTGGAGGGGTAAGTAATTAATACGTCTATATTATTTTAATAGTGTTAATTATTATACTATTATATTAATTGAATGATGTTGTTTTCAGCATATTTAATGATGATGTGAGGTCGGGTAGGCCACACATAACAGAAGAAGAACTAGAATAAGAAATGAGGCGTTATTTTCCATCATGGTTGAGTGCATATGTAAGACTTGAGAACTCTGTAATTACCTTTTTGTATATGCAGTTGATTGAGAATGAGCTTAATTACTTCTTTCGTGGTATTTAGGTCGATCGTCCATACGCAAGACTTGAGAATGAGTCTATTAGAACGCTAGCCAAGGGACCAATTTATGCTGCAAAAATATGGCCAAGCTACTGTGCTAATGGGTTTAGGTTCAAGTCAACAACTTGCCCGATCAGAGACAACTTTGTGGATCTCGATTCCACCAAAAACAGCTGTTTGTGTATCAGATCTTCGAACTACAAAGATGTTGATGCGGGCAACGATTTCTATGGCGTGTTACAGGAGATTGTGGAGCTGACATATAGTTATGGAATAGAGCCTGCTAAGATTGTGTTATTTAGGTGTGATTGGTTCGATCCGATTGAAGGTCAAGGTTGGGAAGTAGACAAGCACGGTCTTGTTGATATAAACTATCGGCATCGATATCAAGCCTATGAACCATTTGTCCTATCAAGTCAGGCTCTGCTCGTGTACTTCACAAGTTATCCTAAACGGGGAACAACAAGGTCGGACTGGTGGGCAGTATGCAAGACCAAAGCTAGAAATACCTTTGAGGTTGACGATATAGCTTATCAACAGGATGAACTTGTAACAAATATTATAGAAGTGGACACGACGGAAGTTTCCTATTACACATCTAATTGTGTAGAAGAAGTAGAATTATCTGAAGAGAAAGATGCAGATGAAAGTGAAGATGTAGAGGAGGAGGAAGAAGAAGAAGAAGAAGAAGAAGAAGAAGAAGAAGAAGAAGAAGAAGAAGAAGAAGAAGAAGAAGATGAGCTAAACGAACTAGATGAATTTTCAGAAGAGGATTAAATCTGTACGTTTGTTTTATAATCATATTTGACACTTTAGTGACACTTCTATCATATAAATCTGTGACACTTCAGTGACACTTTATTGACACTTTTATTGACACTTTAGTGACACTTTTTGACTATGATATTTTTCAAAAATCTGTGATGTCTATCATATAAATATGTTTTTTTGTTTTTTTGTCATATGTTTTATTGTCAGGTATGACTAGACCATCTGGACGACGCGGAGGATTATATATTAGGCAGCCCCGTCAGCCTCGGGCTGGGGATGGAGAGGGCAGTTCCGTACCCTCATCCTCATCTCCGAGTACGCCAGTGTACCGTTCTGTTCCCGGTCCATTACCGGGACATGGCAGTTCTAGCAGGTTGGCGACTCCTCCCTCGTCTTCCAGCCTTCATGTTCCCGGTCCATTACCGGGACAGGGCAGTTCTAGCAGGTTGGCGACTCATCCCTCATCGTCCAGCCTTCCTGATCCCGCGTCCAGCATCCCTGATCCCCCGTCCAGCATTCCTACTGTCGACGGCTCTATGGAGGGAGCCCACGCCGATCATATGGAGGACGGCGATCAGACTGATCCTGCCCAGGCAGGAGGTGAGAGCGACCCTCCATGCGCTCCCCCGGGCGAGACGCGTATGGAGATTTGGACGGACGGGCCTATGAAGTAAGTTAATTAATTATTATATATTTCCCAATTGATTATATGTATATATATATTCATGAAAAATTATTATTGTATAGATATCGGCCTTCTACAGTACAGAGACAACTGGGGACATTTGTGAGGCAGAACTATGGTGGGCCTTCGCTCAACTACTCAGATGCTCCCGCAGATAGGAAGGCCTTTTGGTTCGCCCACTTCAAGGTAAAAAATTTGTTTATTTTTAAATTTTAATAATCATTTGTGTATATTATACAACTTTTGTATTTTACTTCTTGTAGAGGACCTATTTCTATCCACCACACCGGGCGGCGAGGATCGAGGGCCAATTTCCTGCCGTCATAGCCAAGCTCATCCGTGATGCGATCGACGACCAGAAGCGTCGTGATCGTGCCGGACGTCCGATCCAGGGTTGGATTACGCCAGAGCAGTGGACTACGATGAAGGCTAGATTCAGCGAGCGCCAGTACCAGGAGCGGTCTGAGAAGGCCAAGGTGGCGCGGTCGAGCGCCGGTAAGTGGTATGGCGGCTCCATTCCGATGACGGAGCATTTTCGTCGTCTGGTACGTTTCCTATGACGGACATTAATTTATATATAGTTCGATATAATGTTTAATACTAATAATAGATAATATATTTTAACAGGTAAAGAAGGGTGAGGACCCGAACATGGTGACCGTCTTCCTGGTCACCCATCGGAGGACTGGGGACTTCATTGACGAGAGGGCGACGCAGGCATATGTACGTTCTATTCAACTAATATTAACTGACTATAATTTAAAAAACAGTAAAATAGATATCAATATAGACTTTAGTAAACACTTACACGTTAGCAAACATGTTCTAGGCCGAGTTTGTTCGGCTACAGAAGGAGGCGGCTGATGCTGCTGCTGCTGCTAGTACGCAAGCAGAGGGAGGGGCTGGTACTTCCTCCCAGCCGCCTGCAGAGCCATCGCCGGACGAGCTCTGGATGACCGCCGTTGGCAGTCTTCAGAAGGGTACGTACTACGGTACGGGATCCTACGGCACGTATTTGGCTTCGGAGTCATCCCGGGCCCCCTCTGTCAGTGCGCAGTCTCCGGCTACGCAGGCGTCGTCACGAGCTGAGGATGTTCGTCGTCAGATCGAGGAGCTGCATCGCGAGTTGCAACAGCAGATTTCTGATGCGGTCGAGAGACGATCCGACCCTCCGATCGTCACCGGACGATTTGATGCGGTCGAGCGCAGTATACAGGAGCTGATGAGTCTGCATCAGGCTGCAGCTGCCAACTTGCAGACGCTCACCGAGTCTACGCAGCGCACGGAGCGTAGACAGGTCGAGCTGGACGGATCGCAGAGGAGCCTTTCTCTCTCACTCGCTCAGTATACTGAGAAGGTGGTGAGTACCCTTGCTGCGCATGGTGAGCGACTGCGAGAGCTGGAGCAGGTACGTCCTCCAGGTCCATCGACGACGCCGACTCCAGATACTGCACTGCCTCCGGCGCCGACTCCAGACATTGTACTGCCTCCTACTGCCCCTACGGTACAGCTCACCCAGGAGCAGTATGACTACATTCTATCCCAGTTTCACGGCAGGGGTCCGCAGTGATTTTATTAGTTTTTTTATGACTTGTATGTATTGGCCCTATGGGCAAATTATTTATTCATACACTGTTGTTTATACACTTGGTGGGAGACTTTTTATCATCTTTCATTTTTATTTGACTCTATTGGATGTTTGTGAGGATGTGTGTCTGTGATATTTACTTTGCACTGCCTCCTATTTTTATTGTGATATTTACTTTGTGATATCTGCGACGGGATGACAAATATACCTACGCTGGGTTATAAGCGATGATCTGATATACAAAGGAGATGCTGCCGAAATTTTAAAAAAATATATTGTGTATTTTTGTTATGATGTGTGTCTGTGTTTACAGTGAATGTGAAATACAGTGTTCGGAACCATCGACAGTTTCGATTACTGTTGTATGTTTTATCTTGGATAGAAATAGCAACAGTTCAGGGTGCACTTCTGAGAGCTTCATTTTCACGTCCTTCACTTTCTCGGACGTCGTAAAGGTTCCCGAGAAGGTGAAGGACGTGAAGAGGAAGCTCTGAGAAGTGCACCCTGAACTGTTGCTCTTTCTATCAAAGATAAAACATACAACAGTAAGCGAAACTGTCGATGGTTCGAACACTGCACTTCACACACACTGTAAACACAGACACACAGCATAACAAAAATATCAATTATATTTTTTTTAAATTTTTTTTTATATTAGCGACGTATAGCGACGTTCTGCGACGTATAGCGACGTCACACAGACGTCGCTATACGTCGCTAACTAGCGACGTTACGTCGCTCGACGTCGCTAATATACGTCGCTACGTTGCCCACGTGGCCAAGTGGATGCCATGCCTCGTCATCATTTATAAACTTTTGAAGCGTCGCTAGTTGTCGCTTTACGTCGCAATGTTGGCGACGTACTTATACGTTGCTATCTGTCGCTCATTTCGTGACGTCTAGCGACAATTAACTACGCGTCGCAAATAGCGACGTTTGGCGACTAAATTGCCATCTGCGACTTGCCTATAAGCGACGTAGGTTTTTCGTCGCTAAATACGTCGCAAATTATTGTTAGCGACGTATTTCCTGTATTTAGCGACGTCTCCTGACGTCGCTAATCTGGGTTATTTTAGTAGTGTCTCAAAGACTTTCAACCGCAAAGTTATGGTCAGAGCCTTTCAGAAAGAAGAGCTTGTTTTAACAGTCAGACGTCCTATGACTATGACTCACTCGAGCAAAGGCAAATTTGATGCAAAGTGGGAAGGGCCATATATCGTGATCAAAGTCTTCTCAAATGGTGCCTATCAACTCACAGAACTAGACGGTCGAGTTGCAATGATACCCATCAATGGCAAGTTCCTCAAAAAGTATTATGTATAAATATAAAAAAATATTGCTTGTAATCATCAGACCAGTTCATAAATAAAATTCAATTTTATTTCATCATGAATGATAGTACATAATATCAAGGAAGGTCACTATCATCCTTCTCAAAATTGGGGCGTGGACCACTGCCGTCTTTCCCAAAAACATGATCAGCAAAAGAGCCGAGAACACTCTTGCCCGAACCCACCAGGAACTTGCAAGCAGCCATCCTCATAGCTTCTTCTTCTTCAGTCTTCCCTGGTTCAAGAAGGAAGTCCAAAATGTCCTTTGGCGGCTTGGGTGCAGATGAACCTTCGCCCGCTGCTATCTGCTTTGGCTTGGCCGGCAATACTGGACGTTCCTCAGTACCCGCTTCAACCTTCGAGGCGATCTCAGCCTTCTTGGATGCATCTCCAGACGACATATTTATGTTGAAAAGTGAAAGTGACCATCCCATTTGATTTTCTATTCTATTTATAGACAGAGATTCGTAAGACAACGAAGCGACACATTCATTTGACGATTCGCCCGTTCATCATATTCATCTGACGGTTCGCCCGTTCATCATATTCATCTGACGGTTCACCTGTTCATCATATTCATCTGACGGTTCGTCCGTTCATTCATTCGACGGTTCATCCGTTCATCACATTCATCTGATGGTTCACCCGTTTATTCCAATTATCCGACGGTTCACCCGTTCATTCCATTCATCTGACTGTTCACCCGTTCATTCAATTCATTTGATGGTTTATCCGTTCATCCCGACGATTCATTTCGTTCATTCATTTCGTTCACACATTTTGACGAATCATCTATTTCGTTCATATCAGCAACTTATCGTCCTTGATTAAGTTGTCTATTGAAATAATGATATTCAATAAATTATATTTGCCACATCCATATTACCTCTGAGAAGATATAATTGAATATAATTATTTTCCAAAATCAATAAATATATCATGTCTTGTACCTCTGAATATATTTTCTATCACTATTATTTGTATCTGAATAAGATATGCAATAAATAATATAGCCACCAAGAAAATATCTTTTTATTGATTGATCAAAATTGAAAGACATTACAACATTACATATCTCAAAAAGATCGAAGAAACAAAAGTCTTTCTCATTCTGTCGACGGAGTCATTAACTGGTCATCTGCTGCTTTAAAGATTGTAGCCGCTCCTCACGAGATTCCATCACCCGCTTCCTAGCTTCCTCCATCCCAGACTTATCGTCGAAAGATGGCATGGTTACTATTCTGCGAGAGATTTCATCTTGATGAGTTGCGACATACTCATCTCTCTCCTGAGTCAGAGCATTCAGTTGCTGAACTGCAGCCTGGTGTTGTGCGGCCTCATCCTCCAGAGCAAGCTGAATAAGTCTCAGCTCTTCCTGAAGACGGGCAGATTCTAATTGCAGCTCAGCAACTTTCCTCTCCTTCTCTTCAGCAATAGATGCTATTATTTCCACTTTAGAATTATATTCAGCAGACTTGGTAGAAAAAGTGTCTAAAGAACTTGGAGGTCAACCTTTGCAACTGCAACTTCTAGTGACATCTTTTCAAATTCAGCTTGTAACAAATGCTGTATCTCTCCCCTATTCAGCTCTTTGTAAATTTTAATCGATGCCTCCAGCTCATCTAGTACATGTTCAAGAAAAACAGCCGGATCTTTGTCGCCTTGACTGTAGATGGGATTGATCAAATAGGAGGTTGGACCTCTGACGGTGGAGAAACCAGCATCTTCTTTCTCTATCACCCTATCTACTAAGGGTTTCAAAGAATTAAAGAAAAGGTTGCTGAAGGAGCTGATGATAAATCGGTTGGTAGCCAGAGCACCAGGAGTAGCAGCTACTCCCATAGACGTCGAAGCAGCAGCAGGTGTCTGTGAAGATAGACGTTCAGTTTCTTCCCTTTGAGTAGAGGGTTCTTTAGACAGAGGAGCCATTGTAGAGCTAGCTGCCCCTCCCAGATGTTCTTCTACAAAATCAAATGAACCTTATCATTGATTGTTGTTGTCATTAGAAACTAATTGAAAAGGATCAAAAGTCCAAGGCAATCTTACCATGACTTGCCCCAGCAACAAGTCTTTTATCTGTTGGCACAGATTCCAATCTAATAGAAGTAGCCTCAGACATTACTGCCTGGCTACTTTCGGCCTCAGAACCACCCAAAAAATGTCGGCTACCACTAGCAATAGCCGTTATTGGCACTATGTCTGTGCATATGGAAGGAACTGGGGAAGATTCAAGTTCTGTATGGATAAAAATATAGATGTCAGCTATTTAAATCTATCAAAAGAAGGTAGATAAAAATATTTAATACCTTTTGGATCAGCAGGAGTAGTTTCAACAGGTGCTACTTCTACACTTGTATTCTTTTTCGGAGACACGTGCACCTCAACATCCTCTTCAGGATTCAGCGTGTCGTCTACAGCTTCGGGAGATATATGGACATCACTGTCCTCTTCTAGATTTATTGTATTATCAACAGCTTCTGTTGATGTATCTTTATTGCTTATACTATCTTCTGGAGCTTCCTCGCTGGCAGTTGCGACGGCGGCTTGATCGACGTTATCCTGCAGACCGAAGTCGCAATCATTTAGAGCTTCAATCATTAAACGATCTTCTTCTTCACGGAGTGTTCCTGGTGTAGCAGGAAGCTTGGTAGTTTCCACCGCAAGAGAAGAAGATCGCAAAACTTCATCATCCCTCTGCTCAGCTGCATCCCTCTGCTCAGCTTTATCCCTCTACTCAACCTCGTCCCTCTGCTCTGGAGTAGGAGTCTCCTGTCTAGGCTCGGGGGCAGGTGTAGGGGATGGCATGGTGATTCCAGCAACAGCGCTGGCCACCACCGAGGACAAGATTTGTCTCGAAGGAGTAATCACCCTATTTCTTCTTCTAGAGGCCAGTTTCTTTCTATAAAGAGGTCTCTCTGGAATCTCTACATCTACTACATCGACCTGCCTTGGAAGAAAGGTCGACGTAGTCGCTTTTCTCTTTGGGTCGACTCGGCTAGTTGTCGAGACTGTGACCTGGTGGTGACCTTCTATGATGGATCTAGGATAAGTTTCTTCTTTGCAATCGGAGAAGAAGGTTCATTAATCCTTCTATTTCTCTCCTTGGTTAGAGATTTGACCACTTTCAAGGAAAATCGCAGTGGTTCATTGACCTCCTTAGGGAAGTTAGCTTCCCTTGAGGCTTCCAACGGATCATCCACTGGCTCATACTGCTCGTCATTACCTGGAGCTAGCATAACAGTTGCTCCCTTCTTCAATCGCGTCGCTGTCGCGAAGCTATCTACAAGGTTGAAGTTCTCGGCAAATATATTTGCTGCTGTATAAAAAATCGAATATGTGTATAACATCCGGGGGCCGTGATCACTCTTGGTCGGCATCGAGAACACTGTCCTTGTGTGTCGGGCGTTATAATAAGCCCATGCCCTGGCGCCATCAATCAGATACCCCTTTCCTTGCAAGCAAGTTATAGCATTGCCTACGTGGAACTGGTCCTAGCCGAATTGACGGACAAAGCGGCTGGGAAGATATGGTTCTAAGAAACATTCATCTTCAAATCTATAAACCAAGTACGACGGCCTAATCGTCCTCAGCCAATCAAATGCTGCCCGACCCAACGGCTGCCTCCCAAGACCAATTAGATTTGTTGACATATGTTCATAGCCGGTTGGAGGGGCAACACAGTAGAAATTCTATCCCTTCCCAAGGTTCAAAGCACGTCTGCAATCTTTCAGACTAGTGTATACCCATTTACTTGGGAGAATCTCCGCAAATAGCTACCGCCGACTGCTCCCATATCAGGGTTCATCAATGACAGATGGTGCAGAAGTAACCATCCGAACAAATAAGTGTAGGGCAGCTCCAGCCGAGGGAAGTTCCCTTTCTCACCTTTCTATTTGAGCATAGATTCAACATAAAGACGAAGACCTACGTTCACTCTACAGGTCATCGCCGACAGCAGATCCATCCGGTAGCCAAAGACTAACCGAACAGCAGCAAAGAGCACGCCACGGTAGAAGCGATCTATGGCGCTCGCTCCAGGTACGACGAAGTGTCGAAGCCAAAATGTCAGGAAACCCGCCAGCTGGGCTTCCTTTGATATGGGCCTATAGCCCATTCTCATAAAACTCTCAATAAAATCTCCAGTCTTGAATGGAGGGTATTAAAGTTCGTCGTCAACCTTGATGTCCACTTCTTTGTTTTCTTCCATCAGTCCAATCACCTCACTGTGGCTGAGTGGTTTAAAGAAGGTAGGGTTGCAAGTATCATGATCCTTAGTCTTTTTTCGATGATGTGATTAAGGAAAAGATAGGACAACCACTTTGATGAGTAACAAGTGCCGGAAGAACCACTCTTATAATACATGGAGCAAATTTTGTAGTGGCACAGTAATTCTTCAAAAACGGCCACCATCTCTGCATTCTCTCGACGAAGTCGGTCTAACTCGTCATTTGTGGGAACATATTCTTCATAAGGGAAGTCTCCCATTGGTAAGCTCGAGATATATTTCATCTCATGAAGAGCTAGTCCAATTTCCCCGCAGGGTGTCATGAATGTCCCTGTCCTAAAATTGTACCTCTCTGCCAAGACGAGAAACAGATGAGGGTTGGGGAGGAATCCATATACAGTAGAGTATACCGCCTAATATAGCTCAATCTCTTTGAGCTTTTCTTCGAACTGAACCAATATCCAATTGGTTATGCAGTTCCATCTTTTGTTGTCTGGGTTCACCAGACCTGTCAACCGGATATCCTGATCCGGGTATCTTCCCTCAACCTTTGCAAATTCACTTGCAAAGATCGGCGTCCTCACCGGCAGCAGCAAGGAGGAGTTCTCTGGAGGGAAGCAGCCAGGCTTCAATCCTTTGAGCAAGGAGCTATGACGCTCAGAGGAGCTATAGAACATATCCCTGTTATTCGGTCCTTTCTTTACACAAATATTTCATGTTCTTGCTTGCTGGAGAGGGGTAATATCCCAGTCCATCCTCCTGGGATAGCTCGCATGGGCATAAAGGGATAGAGGGAGGCATCTGGCAATATCTAGTAGCAGTATTATTTTCTCCTTTCTTTGGAAGAGTCTCTGCTCAACACGAGGTCTCAGCTGAGAACTCTTATCAATAGCTTCTCCAAATAAGAACAGTAGTTTCTTATAAGTAATGGCATCGGCAGTTTACAGAGGCTGCCCATTCATCAGACTCAATAAAGTTTCGTTGTCCTGTGCTACTGAGATGGCTTGACGGGAAGACGGCAGAGCATATTGGAGAAATATTACATGGGACAAATCTTTCTTAAACTCTGGTTCAGTAAGGGTCCCTACAAAGATTTTATACTCTGGGTCTTCTCTGATGTTAACTGCATCAAACAGAAAGATATAATTCAGTACATGCAAAATCAAAGGTTCTGTCCAAAAAAATCAGCAAATTGCGCAAGCATCAGATTACGCTGTCTGTAAAACATCAGATTGTGCAACAACAGCTTTTATGCGCAAACTATCCAATTGCGCCAACTTATCCACTTGTGCAAGCCATCAGATTGCGATGAATAACTTGTACAAAGCATCAGTTTGCGCTGGACAGCCTTGCACAAATCAGCAGATTGTGCTGACTTTTGCCAGCGCTTTCCAACCGATTGTGCAAGAAAATAGTCTTCATAAAAATGAAAACTATTGTGTTTGCGCAACCGAAACCCTAAACAGGGCGGCACAGTATAACTAAATCTCTAAAAAGAGATAGGTTTGAGGATTCAATCATGTCGAAGAACCCTAAAAAGGGTTTTTGATCGAGCGACTACCTTGCAGTGATGGATGACCGACTTCGTGTCGTGAAATGCACGACGCAGCACAAGTCGAAGACTCGGCGGGGGCTTTGCCCTTATCGGCAGCGGAACGCTTCGGAGCCATTTGAAGTCGACGGAGAAGAAAGAAAAGAGTCAGAGTGGGCTCGGGAATTTTTCTCTCTTAAACAAAGTAAAAACAAGTAAAAGAATGACAGAAGGAAGAAAGAGAACTATTTATAGTTTTTCGAGGGCAATGGTCGCCTCAGATTGTGCCAAAGAAATGGAAGATGACTCCTCCAATTGCGCAGACAAGTCATTACTTGCGCAACTTGATTTTAAAATCAAAATTCAAATTATTTCGAAGCTTTGACTATTTTCAAACTTCAAAAACTTTAAAGGGGGTCTTGTAGGTCCTAAAAATCAAGTTGCACCCATCAAAGAAGTCATGAAAATCAAATTATGCATCCTTCAAGTGAACTGCGTAGGAGACATATTGTGCAACATCTCAATTGCGCAGGCTGAATTGCGCACTCATCCAAGTCCGCAAGCTGACGTGGCCTCGTCATCATTATCTGATAGAGAATCAGATCTTTTGACAACTGACAGCACGGAGAACGAAGAAACTGTTCGTTTATCGTGCAGTACAGCGCTCGAGGACAGCTGTACATGCAGCGCAATCTGCCAGACTCTCTGCAGTGCGGTCCATCCCAGCAAAATCTGAAGCCCGTGCAATTCAGGTTGCGCACTCCATCAAGACAACTGACAAATGTACACGTGGCCTTCATGCCATCAATTACTCACTATGTGGCAACCGTCTGTACACGATCAAGCGTATTTCAATCAAACAATACCATACGTCACATACAGATGGTCTACGATCGAGTAACTGCCTGCGCAGTTCATTGCTTGTACAATCCAAAGTCTGTGCAATCCATGCTGCGTAATTCAGAATAACTAAAAGTTAGTTATTTCCAGAACTCTATAAATAGAGTTTCAAGTCTTCATTATCATAGACACACATATAGAGATCAGAACACACATTCAAGTCATTACCAGAGATCAGGAGTTCTTGCCAAAGTGTTGCTGCAATCTTCAGAGGCTACCGTCTTCAAAGTTCACATCGTCCAAGGGATAAAACAATCGTCATTCAGATCCGATTCCTATAGTTGTACTTTTCCAGAATTCTTGTAATCTTCTTACAAAGTTTGTGAAATTAAGATCAACTTTTGTTTTTACAAACAATGCCGTCCTGATATGAGTAGAAGTGGAAGGGACGGTGGATGACGTATACTCTGAATCATACCCCTGTAACGAGAAGTCATCGGGGTATGTGGGAATGTCTTCCTCTGGTTCGGACTCAGAAGGAACAGTACCCCCAGCTTTCGAGTTTGCCTCGTCTTGGGAATTATGGACGTCCTCGGGGACGTCGGGATTTGCTGCATCTAATGGGAGAGTCGTTTCCCCCAGCTTGTCTCTTTAGAACATCAGATTGTCGTAGAGGTTCGGAGGAGTGTTACCCCCAGTTCCAGCAACCCCCAGTGATGTGGACGATGAATCTTCTACGGTAGCAGATTTCGTCTTTGAACGGGTACCTTAGAAAACTCTGGTGGTGGGCAACCGCTTAGACGACAGTCTCTTAGTTATAGTGGTTGAAATCTTCAGGCTGGAAACGTTTGTCTTCTTCCCTCTCCCATCGACGAGGATTTTTTGAGCAGAGTTGTAGGAGACGACGGGAGGTGCCTCATCCTCTAAACATGGTTGTTGTAGTCTTTGGAAGATGGACTGCCGGTCTTCTCGTACCGTTGCATTATTGCAACAGCAGTTAACGATGACTTGGGTGCAGTAACGTTCGTGGGAGGACTCTTTGCACCCCAAGGCCTCCTTTCTTTCCTTGCGTTTGTGGAGGATAGCCTCACGTAAGTCAGATGGGTCCGGAATGACCATGTTTGCTCCCTAGATTTTGGAAGACTTTTGGGAACCATTCTGTCCGTTTGCCGCCGGGGGCTGGACTCGAGTAGTTTCGTACAAATTTCCATCAGAGGCCCGCATAATAGTATGTGGAATGCTCGGATGGTCAGAGGTCGGGTTAGCGGACTGAGCTTGCCAAGCTCGCGCTGCCCTAGACTTCTTCACTCTGGTGCGTAAGGGCACATAATAGGAAGAGTCTAAGTGGTGTTGGAGAGAGTCAGACATGTTTTCTCGGGAGCACGAGAGATCAGGACCATAGGAGAGGTGATCGAAAATCGAACCGCGTGGAGCAGGCGGCATACGGCTGAATCAACAGTCTTCATGCGGCTGGCAGTCGTAGCCGCATGGGCTTTCTTCATGCGGCTGGAATTCTCAGCCGCATAGGTCTTCTCCATGCGGCTGAAAATCCTAGCCGCATGAGTGTTATGCATTTGGCTGGCAGTTTCGGCCACATGAAT
This sequence comes from Iris pallida, assembly GCA_029216955.1. NCBI lineage: Eukaryota > Viridiplantae > Streptophyta > Magnoliopsida > Asparagales > Iridaceae > Iris > Iris pallida. The sequence goes on from JANAVB010032619.1 coordinate 12,377,275, forward strand.
GTCGTACATGCGGCTGGCCATATCGACCGCATGAGTCTTTAGCCTGCGGCTAGTGCCTTTGTTCGGCTTCTTCTTGGAGCATATAGAATCACTCTTTGCCCCTGCAAGTCCAGCATTATAGTGCTTTCCTCTGCCGGACTTGGGGACAGCAGAGCCCTCTATGGTTTGAAGTGGGGTCGCATGAGAGTTGCCTTCGCCGTCTTAGACAGCAGAGAGTACTCCGTCCAGAGCTTGGGGAGAAGCAAATGATTTTGGCCTCCACTCCTTGCGAGCCATCTTTGTACGGGTTCGCTTCTGGATCGAGCCAGTGCTTCCGTCGGAGAGCATTTCTTCAAACGCCTGTTGGTCGAAGCGGACGACAATCTTCTGTTATGTGGAGCCAAGTTTGGCTACATCCGAATGCATCACCAACTCCTCAGCCGTAGAGAAGTTTGTCCCTAACAGAGTCGCCATCGTATTTTCTATGAAATATAAAAGAACAGAATAATTATATCGGAGGACTGGACTTTTACTTCACAATACAAACTCGCTTGTACAAAGAAAGTCTAGGGACAAAAACCTAGGTACAGCAATCTAAGTACAATTGTCTATTTTAGATTCTGGGGGTGACGGTAGAGGCTCGGGAAAGCGACGACAGCTCTGCCTTACTCCTTGGACGATCGGATGCAGTCTTGGCTCCGGGGAAGAAATGCTCTCAGGATGCCCTCTGTGCGTGCCTTTGTCTCTCTGCTCTCTCTCTCTCTCTTCAAGTCTCTCCAAGTGCTCTGGTGCTCTTCGAAAAAAGTCCTCCTTTCACAAGGGAATGACACCTTGCTATTTATAGGAGTGGGATACAATCATTAGGGTTTGTAATGATTGCCTCCTTGATAAGTCGACAGTTAAGGATCAATTAATCTGGGCCCTTCATTCTGATTGTAGCAAATCTAGGTAATTAATGTAGATTGTATCAAATCTCTGTAGGTAATTAATGATGATTGCCATAAATCTTTATGATTTGTTATGCCAAGCTTGGATCTCCCGCCACGTGTTCAATTTGCATGATTGCAAATGATCTGATTTAATCCCAGTAATTATGAGGATGGTACTAAATCTATTTATTAGGATTTGTTGATGAATCTTGATCGATTTGATGCCACGTGTTCCTTTATTATTATGCTGCCAGCTGTAAGGACGCAGGAAAAACTAATCTTCTGCCACATGTCTTAACCACGAGCTACTTAGAAAATCTGAACCGCATGAGAATTATTCCCTACTGAGCCACATAAGACTGGCCACGGGTCAAGGCTGCTTGGGCGTGGCCTCTGAACATTTGAACTGTATGGAGATGATCTGAGCCGCATTAGCGTAGGTGACCGCATGATGGGTGGCTTCTCAGTGAGCCGCATGAAGATAGTCTTCGTGAGCCGCATAGGGTAGGCTCTGCCTGAGCCGCATGAGGTGGCCTCTTCCTGAGCCGCATGGGATGGCCTCTGCCTGAGCCACATGGGGTGGCCTCTCCCTGAGCCGCATGGGATGGCCTCTGCCTGAGCCGTATGGGGTGGCCTCTGCCTGAGCCGCATGCGACTGTCCACGTGTCAAGGCCGCATGAAGGATTTTGGGGTTTGTGTCAGAGATTTTCTTTGTTTTCCTAGTAGTATACCATTATGACAGGGTCTTTATGGCAGCTTTATGTCAGAGCCGTCAGTTCTCCTTCATGTCAGAGCATTAAATAGGGCCTTTACTTAATGGCCAATTGCAGGAGCGAACCGTAGAAGGCCACGTGGTGTTTGCTTGAGCCGCATGTCCAAGTTGGTGGATACTCTTGAGCCACATGAAGCTCGTCTGTTTTTGAACCGCATGGGTTTTCCTGTTCTGAGCCGCATGGGCAATCATGCTCTTTTCCATGCTTCTACAGTAGTTACCTACATTGTATTAATTTTGCGATTATTTAATATTACCAAATAAATTATTTATTAAATACAATATATATTAACTAACCAATAAAACACTATAAAATTAAACAATATATATTAACTAACCAATAAAACACTATAATATTAAACTAAAACTTTCTTAAATTTCTACAAATATAAAAATATATTTCTGACATATTTAGTAGGTAAAGTTGTTACAAGTTTATCTATATATACATATATATATATATATATATATATATATATATATATAAAAATATATATATATATATATATATATATATATATATATATATATATATATACTGTAGCTTTTATCTTACTACCAAAAGACTAACAAATCTTGGTTTAATAGTCCAAATAAAAGAATACTGTAAACTATATTGATTACATTAAAATAGAACTTTTAAAAAAAATTAGGGGGTTTACATCCTACCCAACTTATAAAAATTTTATCCTCAAAATTAAAAATAATCTTAATATCAAGAATACGAGATTTAATACAAGAGAGAGCAGGTAATCAAGTCATAACTACTGTTTAACATCATTCATATTGGGTCATATTTTTGCAAGATAGTAAGCATCTCTCGTTTGAATATAACTAAAACGTTTAGGTTCATAAATGGATTTCGTTCTTCGCCTAATATGGAAAACTAAGAAATAAGCATGAAGAAGGTAGGGCAGAAGAAGTTATGGCCAAGAGGTGCGAATCAATAACAAGTGTATGCTATAAAGTATGATTAGGTCAGTGTTTTGAAAACTCTAAGTCATAACGACTAATATATTTGGGCTGATGTTTGGTGTTGTGTAGGAGGCATGCGTTTGCTTGTTGGAAGGCATACGTCATAGGTGTGTTACGACTTGCATAGATCTTGAGTATTTAGTTTAGTTAAGAAAATGGGTCGATATTTGCATGGCTAAAATCGAATAGATCGAATTTGGGCCTCTATGGTTTGTTTTGAGGAAACAATGTGTCATACACGTGGTATAATTTAAATGGAGCACTGGAAGGTTCATTTGTGTGGGACATAGATGTCATGTGAGTAGAATGACTAGTCTAGTTCGTGAGTGTGAACTTTGTCGAAAGGAAAAGGCTGGTATTGTGCTTAAATTATCAAAATCACGGTCGAGGGTATCAAATGATACGGATATGAGTCGACGTTATGAACCATTGAATTATTGGTCTAATTGGAACCAATCATTTCCAACCACTTGCTAATTCCAAGAATCTTATGTTTCTTAGAGAGGCTTACAATCTATTTGTCCCAAAAAATTTGCTCTTGATTTGAACAATAACGATTCCATGATATAATGGAATTGAATAATTAAGGTTGCAATCTTTTACTTTAGTTATCTAAACGTACAAGCAAAGGGATATAAAATGCAAAAGAAAGATCGTTTCATAATTTCCAAACAGAGGAAGAACGGTCATGATTGTAGTCCCATTCTAAGAGGTAGAGTATAATAAGTTCAATGTTCTACCCAACTAATATAAGTTGGTTAATCGAGGAAAGCACAGTAATACGGCTTCTAAGAAGGTCAAATTTTAAGGAAGTGTATGGCAGTATGAGGTATTTCCAATCATAGTCACGGACTCTATAGGAAGCCTAGGTATTATCTATTTAATATGACCCATATATTGACTATGTTTGGTCAAGACAGTAGGAGAGGTCTTGGTCGAGTATATTCGGAAGCAAGTTGGTACCGAGAGATGCATAACATTGGCTACAAAGAGATGTAGTTACAAAATCTATGAAGGAGAATTAGTGAGCCAAAAGGTGGGGCCTACATAATAGGGGTGAGGGCCTATTTAATCAAGTTTGGTTTTATAGTCCAAATATGGCGATGGGCTATGATGGGTTTAACTGAGTCTCAATAGGTTCCCTAATTGGACTTCAATCTTTGATTGCATGAACTTTAGATTTTAGTATATAGTGGCTGGACAAAATCTCATGGAATTAATTTAAACCATCCCTATTAGGTTAGGGTAATGTAGAATAAGTTCAAATTCAAGTGGTTGAGCAAATTTCCTGTCGGGTTGGTAGAAAATGTTATGTAAGTCATGAGATGCGCCTTCCGTGACTTTTGTGTTTAAGTAGCACAAGAGGCCTCTATTGAGTGGCACACTAGTGGCATGTGCGTAGAGAGCTTCGAGTAGATCACAACCATATATTGGGCAAAAACATTTGAGTCGAGATTGGATCCCTAATTGCAGTCAGAAAGGAGAATGGTATTATGGTAGGGGTTATAGCTAGCCTTTTTTACTCAAAAGTCGCATCATAAAAATAGAGTACAAGGGGACGTGTTTTAGTGGGACATGATATGTCTTCATGAAGATGGAGTCGTCTATGTCTTGTATGTGAAGTTTGTTGGAAGGTTGCAGCTGGTCTCTTGCTCCGAATATTAATGTCACGGTCGAGAACACCAAATAATCTAAATAGAAAGTGGGAGTTCATAAGGTACTGGTTTATTATTCAAGTGGAAATCAACTTATCCTAATCAATCGACAATATTAGTACATCCTAAATTTTAGAGAGGACCATAACTTATACACTTCAAAAGTTACTTTCTAGAATTTACACCAAGTCATGATTCTATGATTAATGAAGTTAGGAAATCAAGTCGTAATATCGTACCTTGACTTTTGTTGATAAAGAATAAGACAGGAAGTACTAGATAGTGTTATGCGTTAGATATAAACAAATTTCGAGGATTGTACCCGGATGGAAAACTATTGTGTATAATGATACACGAGTCGATAGAATGATCCACTCTTCTGTAGTATACAAGAGTTAACGATTGGGCACGTCGTATGAAAGATTTCTAACGACTGTGCCACAAATTTCTATTGTGTCAAACCTGCCAGGCTATGGTCATAAGGGTTCTATTGGTATTGAACGTAGTGCTCATGCATTATGGTTGATATCTGGTAAACAATATGATGGAGTATTATATTACAGATATTGGCTAAGCTGGTGAAGGTGTTGTTATAAAGCTAAGTCGCTTCTTTAATAAGAAAGTTTGTATACCTAGAGTAATACCTGTTGGATCCCCAATCCCGAGATGGGTATCTATCATAGTCATGGTAAATGCTTGTCTTTATTTTTGTCTGTTCCTCTCATATCTAAACTGTAGACTTGGTCGAGTAAGGGTTGGGTTAAGGCATAAAGTTTGCTAGTTAAAGCAAGAATCAAGAAAAATAATTGGAGACTCCCAATAGTTTATTCCCCGAGAATAGATAGTCTGATATGTTGGTGTTTAACCAAGGTACGATTCTAATCATTATCAAGTTCAAATGACTAGAAGATCACGATAGCAGTTTCAGGGTCGAGGGAAGGACAATTAACTCAAGGCAAGGTTATAGTCATAGGGCTTGGTTGATGGTTGCTACACATGTGTATATATAGCCTTTTATGGCCATATGTGGTATGGTGAACCAATGGAAATATTATGTATCTCTTCCCTCAAACACGAGCATTTGTTTTTCGCAGTAAGTAACGATGAAACAATCAGGAGTTCAAGGAAGAGGGAATAAAATACAAATGCGGGTTTCCAAGGGCGATTAAGTAATTCAAAGAGAGTCGTCAAGGTAGTACGGATGAGATCCTAAAGACATCTATATCTCACTCCACATGGGATCTTCATATGAAGAGCGAACCAAGTACACCAAGGTTGATCTGACCATAATACACTAATTCTGATTAGAAAATATTTTAGTGGGCGTCCCCAGTATACATATGTCCTGAACAAGCCTGATAAAGAATAAGCTTGCAAAACTAGGCTATAAATAGCGACATCTTTTATGATAGTGCAAAGTATAAGTACGGGAGATAATGATGAAAACAGTAATAAAGAGTTCAAGTTTCACAAAGATCTAACTCTTGTCCGGTGTTCATGCTTATACTGTCGTCCTACTGCTCTTGTATCAGGCCGTGGTTGACCAATGGAGTATGGGCTACTAAAACTCTATATTCTAGGCAAACATATCTTCCTACACTAGCATATATTCATTGCCACCCAGTTACACTTTATTAATAGGTTACAAGGACATGGGATGGTAGGCCATGAGGCATACTACCCAACTTATAAGAGTCAACTACTAGGGTGATTGAGCAATATAACACGTATAACTAGTATGATTCAACTTCCTAACCTCCATATCAAGTACGAAAGGAAAAGATACGTTTTACGGTGGGAAAGGAATCAAGTAGAATAAAATCAAGGTAGTCAATCGAGAGTTCGAAATTGGATATCAAGGGTAGAGATTCAAGCTTGTGGATGAGATTCCTATATGCTAATCCTATATGTAGGCTCATATCGATACAGTAACGTAACCGAAGTGACAAACTTGCCTGCATGGGCCACCACAAAAATATATAACGCTCCAGTCCCAAAATACTTAGTACTAAGTACGTAGACATGCCATCAGCATACATACGAGTATACTCCAATATGTGGAATCCTCGTATGTATACATAAGCTGTAAAATGCAGTAAACCATGATAACTAAATCTCATCCACATAAATAAAGAATAATAATATAATCACTATAGATTTATAATTTTTACATATAGTTGGGCGGAGACAAATCCACTACCAACTAATTTAAATAAGAAAAATATACAAAGAATTGATCGATAAAGATGACAAGTTGAACCAGGAGCAATCATCTTCGAAGGAATGGAGAGGATCACGGCCTTGGCTAGAACACCTGTGAAAAGTCATAAAGCACACACCGGGAGAGATTACTAGGTCCTCAGAGGGAATTAACAAGATACATAAAGAACATGCCATATAATCTGTGATATAAAATAAATAAAAGGAAATGATGCATGCAATAGGGTGCCTAACAGTTCTACAGTGATAATGCAGTTAAGAACAAACTTTTAACGCATGGGAACTCTGGCTACAGGTACAGGAAACTCAAGTATGGTCCCACGAGGATACCAGGGACCTCAAAGCATAACATTCCTCGAATGTCAGAGGCCAGCAGGATCTGGAATAAAAAAGTGCATACGTGGCCCATACGTTAAGGAACTGTTCTCCCCATCCAATGCCTAGTAGGGTCACATCCATGACCCATAGGAACCTCTAGTAATTGCCAAGTCTACTAGCATGCAATTCTATTGGCAGTTACTCTTAACCGTCGTACGTCTCATACGTATCGGTGGCCGGCCGACTACATGAATACGTGTCCTACATGTGACTCACAACACGTGATAAAGCATGTGTCAAGGCCATATAAGATATACTAATACCTCATCACCAATGGTACCAATGGGTGGTCACTAGTCTAAGTCAATGC
>JANAVB010032619.1:12389492-12469492 GCA_029216955.1 Iris pallida
GACAACTCCTTGATTAGATCTCATTCCTCCTTCTATCTTGCATGGCAAAGTCCTAAGATTAAAGCACAGATTTTTCTCTTAGATTTTTTTGTCGACGAGCACCTTGAATCACTTTGTGCCTCCACCCTTATCCCATATATATAGGATGAGAAAATCATATTCTAGTCATAAAAGGGTTTCCTAAATAGAAATAAAATAGGAATTATATTATACCTAAAATATTCCATCAATATCCTATTTTATATCATAATAGGATTTTCTAAAATAAGAATCCTATTATATCAAAAATAGCACAACACCAATTATGGACATCTAAATCTTATCAAATCAAATAACTAGATTTAGATTCTACAAATATGTTATTACCAAATCCAGACTGGACTCCAATAATCTCCTCTCCAGTCTGATAAGAGGGTTTTGACCCCATGGGTCCTCAACTGGAATCCATGTTTGTCGTCCCATAACAGAATACATGCTCCTCCATGCTACTGATCTCTGATCCTTCGAGTTGCTTTACATCTTCCTTCGCCTCCAGCTCCTCGACCGTCACGTTAATACTAGATGCCATGTGTAACACCTCCTGTACCATTAGAATCCTGTCGACATAAATTATATGACAAAGACCGAAATCCTTGACGATTAGCCTTATCATGAGTCCCGGTTGCCTGTCCTCGAATTTCCACTTCCACTAGAATGTGTTGCCGTTTTGACGAGCTTCTTCACCCTTGGTTGGACCAACCAAGTGAACGACGTAGTCCTCCTGAGATTTGAACTCCTGAACATGTCCATCTTCGTGTCCGACACAAAATCTCCCTCATACGCATACATCCTCGAACAGAACATCATGTACTGTGCACACCGTCGATGACCTACAGCTCCCTCTGAACTGTATGAATGGTGATGCACCTATCCTTGATTAAGTTTGTTGCAAACCTTGATCTGGCTTCGAACTACTGAAACTAATGTCGTTCCGTAAAGCTTTGGCAAACCATTTATTTCCATAATCGAATCTGAAGAGCAACCCCACCTAGAGACTGACCAGCTGTCATGGGACCGACAGATTGACCCTCAATCTTTGACTTATCTTCATTTGTTTTTTTGTCTCGACGAACCGAATCCTCCATAACCCTCAAAACTTTTCGAAGACCCTTCTGATCAAGTTCTCGACGATCCACCCCATGTCGAATACCTCTCGAGCCTTCAACAGGTGTCTATGGCCTCCATGTACAGGTCAGCGACTTGATCCTGTACATGCCACAACACAAATCTGTCCGAGCCAGCTGTTGGGAACCCTTCGCAAGCATCCAATCTTTGTCTCCAAACAAACTATGACAACCATCATCTGCCAGCCTTTCTACCAAAACTAAGTTGTAGCACAAAGTCGATATATATCGTACACCCTTGAGAACGAGTTTCTCACCAAGCTCCGTTGTCAAGTGCACATTATCGATGCCTACAACTGTAGTCGTCTCCTTATAGCCCATCTTCACATGTCTAAACCTGCCATTGCGGTATGATATGAAGATCCTTCTATATAGAGTGGCGTAATAAGACGCCCTCGTGTCTATGACCCAGTCGCCATCATGATATATGCCACATGGTTCCTCTGCATCGGTTGCTGTGATGATAATATCTCCAAATGCTGTAAGATCCTCTTGATCTTTCTTGCCTTTTGCCTTCTCAGCTTTGAGTTTCATGCAGTTCCTCTTAATATGATACCTTTTGTCATAATAATAGCAGCCCTCCTTACGGTCCACAATCGTAAGATTTTAAGAACACTCCCCTGTCATCGTTTGTGACTTGAGTCTTTCCTTCTTGTAGGAATCTACCAGAGCATTCTCTTATGACGATTCAACCTGCTTATACCGGACCTCTTCATTCAACAAGCTACTTTTTTACTCTCCATCGTGATAACTCCATCTGGTGCAGAGTTGCTCACCGACACCATCAATGTCTTCTACCTTTTTGACAGAGAACTCAAAAGTAGTATGGCCTAAATCTCATCATCAATCACCATCTTCATTACAAACAACTGTTTGATGATACCTTGAACCTCGTTCAGATATTGTGCTACCTAGGCACCCTCCATATACTTTGAGTTGACGAATAAGAAACGTCTTGTTGCCAGTCGTCTTTCTTTTGTACAGCGAATGCAGCTTCTTCTATAATGCTTTTATAGAACTCTTCATAGACAGGTGGTGAAATACTGAGTTGTCCAGCCATTGGAGGATCAATCCAACGGCCTTCCTATCTAGTCACTTTCAGTTTTTAGCAGCTTTGTCTGATGGCTTTACACTATTGCCCTCCAAAGTACCATGCAAGTCCTTGTACCAAAGTAGATCATCCATAACTGGCTTCTAAATTGCCCAGTTCTCTCCTGTAAGGGTGATCATACGAGTGTTCATCAGCTCCGTAAACATGGTTGCCAAAAACCCTAAAGCTCTTATACCAATTATTGGGCGCATGAAAGCATTTGCCAACCCACCTAATTAAACCAACCCCCACCTAACGAACACCAAGTATAGACAAATACAAGTATATGGCGGTGACTACGTCACCTGGACAAATCCTAACCTTTATAACTTATATAAAATTACAAGATTGCCAAAAACTAATGTTGAATCGTTTGCCCTAATAAGTTCAACCCCTCACCACTCCCAAGAAGAAAAATAAAAGATTATAATTGAAATCCCTCACCAACTCGTAGCAATCTCCCTAACAAAAGTTGATGACTCCTTGATTAGATCTTTGTTCTCCTTCTATCTTAGATGGCAAAATCCTAAGAGTAAAGCACGAGCTTTCTCTTAGTTTTTTTTAGACAAGCACCCCTAATCTCCATTTTGTGCTATGCTTTGTGCCTCCACCCTCACCCTATATATATAGGATAAAAAAAATCATATTCTAGTTATAATAGGATTTTCTAATTAGGAATAAAATAGGAATCCTATTATACCAAAAAAATTCTATCAACATCCTATTTTAGATCATAATACGATTTCCTAAAATAAGAATCATATTATATCTAAAATAGTACAATACCAATTATGGACATCCAAATCTTCTATTTAAATCAAATATTTAACTAGATTTGGATTCCACAAATATGTTATTACCAAATCCAGACAGGACTCCAACATCTGAGATGGTTGACCGGATCGCCGTCTTGGCGGGCCTACGATCCGACTCAATGAGCAATTTTGTGCACTGATCATCGGAATCAAAAATTAGACATACCTTTCATTTCATATTGAAAAACTAGACTTATAGTTATATAATTTGTCGAATTTAGAGACCGCAAGTTCTGGAACACTTTTCGGTGTAAAAAGGGTCCAACTGTAGACACTTTTTGACCAAAAAATATTATTTTGTTCCTATGTTCAGAATTGGACTTATGTGTAGTCAATCTTAGACATTTTTTTATGCCAAGAACGTTAGTGATGTCTATTTCAGCATCCGAAGAAGTTTGCGAGAGTTTGGCTCTTGTGGCTCATTGACTTGATTGAATATTATCGATACTACACTCTACACCAGGCAAGTATGCCTTGCCAACTTGTACAATATTATACATATTTATTTCCAGTCATTCTTGTTTATGTTTATTTTTTCTTATACTATCACATGTTTCTTGTACATGCATCATGATATTTTCTTACTTATTTTCTTATATGCTACATGTCTTTTTTTTGTCACATATCGGATCTATGCTACACTATACTTGATTAAATTCTCGTGTTCTTGTGTATTGATCTTGACTATGATTAACTGTATTTGCCTTGACTTGACCTTGACCTGTTATTAGACGTTGACTATAACTGACAACCTCGTTCGTGAGCTTCCATCGAGTGCGAGTGAGACATACTATAGTTAGGGAGTCCACATCGGCCTATTGACTATATGACTGTGAGCTTCCATTGAGTTGTGGTTACCCCGGTTTACTTGTAGTCACGTTTATTATCATGATTTTCTACATATGCCATATTCTTCACGTTTTTATTCTTATACTGTGTCATCTTCAGTTCTTTATTTTTTGTACCATTTCCTATCTTTTCTTGCATGTTATATACTGTTACAATAGACTTGTATATTATGTATCTTGTTATGTCCCCTGGGGACCTGGTTATTCTCCAGGCTTAGACAAAGATGAGGGCTACCCGAAGGTATATGGTTCTGGAGTCGAGACTGGAGATGTACCTTCGCAGGAGGACAAGATAGTGCTAGAAAATTTCTCTTGAGACATGTCATTCTCTACTTTAGACTTGCTACTTTATTTTCTCTCAGTTCAGCAGACCTATAGTCGATTACTTATTTCTTTTTGCTATGGTGACGAGTTATTTTTTTCGTACATTCATTACTTATATTTACTGCTGGACAGTTAGTATTATTACTATTATGGACTTAGATATTTTGTGTCTTGATTATTCTGTATGGATGAGATTTAGCACTGCATCCTGTGAACTTTGACTTGTGTTGTTGTTATGGGTTTATTATCATGATTTACAGCTTAAGCATTTCGCTAATGTACTTGTTATGAGGTTTGACCCATTGGTGACATGCTGTTGGCATATATTCGTATACCTGATCCCACATATTTTGGGACTGGGGCATTACAGCATGGCTCAGGAATATTCTCTGGAGTACTTCTAGTACTTCGAAGGCATGGCATTGGAATCTAGAATGTCATAAGGAATATTCTTTGAAGTATTCCCAGAATATTCTCTCTAGGCCATATGCCTAAGATTCTAGGATCTTCCTAATGACATCTATAAATAGCCAAATTATTCTTTAGGATTAGCATCCTAAACTTTCCTATGTGGTCCTAATGACCCTGTCATAATCGTGTCGGTGTCTGTTCTATTTTATTAAATTTTTTAGTTATTACATTTATATTCTCGTGTCTAATACAACACAATTCTTATCCCAAACCCTGTCTATGTCAGTGTCCCCTAACACGAACATACCCGATGCAATCTATTACAATCATCCCAATTCCATAACTGTGACCCCGTATCTGTGTCCTCTGATGTAAACACACCTCAATTCCCACCACTATACATCATGTGTCATGTATCGAAGGACACGGATCCAGTTCCTAAACCCCAATTTTATTTCAATCGTCGTGTCTGCACCGCTGAAGCGCTGCAACCTCGGCTCCACCAGCCAATACCACTGACCGTCGTGGTCTCCTTCGCTATGACGTGGGGCTACCGAGCACCACCATACTGTTCCCTACCTTAAGCTACGACCATTAACGATCAAAGCAAATTCGTCCTTTCATTCAATCCAGAGCTACCGCAGCCAGCAGATCTGCCATAGCTCCATCAATCACCGTCACCTGTGCTCTCCAGCTGAGAACCTCGACTGCCACCAGATCTTATCTTCTCGAGTCGTTGCTTTGTCCGAGCATCTAGCTTCGACCATCAAGACTGCTCTACCAACCTCTCGACCGTCCAACCGCAGCCAATCTCCTCCTCGAATGACGTCAAATCTCCGTCTCCGGCTAGATCTGTGGATGACCATCATTTTTTTCTCATCCCGGAGCTAGCCGCTTTAGCCGAACTAAAGCTTCCAGCTTCGCCCTCCTCGTTGTGGTTCCAATGGCCGACTTAGTCTTCCATCGTTGTTGATTGAACCCATCGTTGTCACGTAACGTGGGCTCGCCTGACTTTCCTCCTCCTCATTCTTCTCTCTTGATCTTCTCTTCTTCTTCTTCTTGATCATCTTCTTCACATCTTCTTCTTCCCTTTTTCTCCCTCAGTTTAGTTTTTTTTCTTTTGTGTTCTTTTGTAAATGGCAGCTAAGGGTGGAGGTAAGAGAGTGTAGAGGGACTAGGGTTAGGTTATGTGAAGGAAACTGGGTCGGGTTGGATGGGTTGTTCCATGAAAGAAAGAAAAAAAAATGGAAATGGAAATATTGGGCTGGGCCAGGCCCAGTAGGTTGGGTATTGACTGAGAGGCTGGATCATTTAATTATTATTATTATTATTATTATTATTATTATTATTTTATTATTATTATTACTACTACTATTACTACTACTAGTAGTAATAGTAGTAGTAGTAGTAGTAGTTAAAAATTGTATTTTAAATAGTAATAATAATTTGAAAAGTCATGCCTGCTAGTATTTATAAATATTTTACTATAATCTATTAATGAATTTAAGCAAATATTATTTTACTAAAATTCATAAATCAAAACTATTTAATATTTACTAGTATTTATATAAAACTAATTTAAGTAGTTAATGTCTATCCTAGCTAATTAGTTAGTAAATATTGTTAATTTTCTATAATTAGCTAATTAGCAAATAGTTGTCCTTCTTAGGAATATAATCAATTCTTAACCCATTCTAGGTGGACATAGGGATATTTACACTTCTATACTCGATCTTCCAGGACAAGGCAAGTAATTCTATAACATTGTTACATGTACTTCGTGTGGCGACTTGTTTCATGTTGGACACGCTGTTACACGGCTTGATCATGTGCTTTTGGTTCTTATCATGTGTTCTTGTATTGTATTTATACTTGGAAAAAGAAAAAAAAAATACCACGGATTTGTCACCAAAGCCAAAACATTAACTAGGTATTGAATGATAGCCTAATCATACAGTTGTGGACCTGTGATTAAGTTGTACCTTTATTTACGATCTTTGTCCAGCCGGTCACATATTTTCGTATGTATTTTAAATAACATGTCATGGTCTTCTTGTTACATGTATCATGTTTTAGTGGACTTATGCATTTATGGTTGATGTTGGTCATATCTCTTTCCAACATACTTGTTCATATGTCGTACTTGTTTCATTGTTGTAGATTATACTTTGCTCTTTTCCTGACTAGATCCGTTGTAAGTGAGCTAAAGGACATTTATCTGACATTCTATGGGCGAGGACCCGAGATCTTAGCTGAGTATGATGGAGCTACGACCCAGGACTTAGGAGTCGCTCCGAAGATTTAGCTTTGGACGAGACTTGGGGATTTGCTAAGATTTTGATATTGTATTGTTTGGGTTTTGTGGGATAGTTTTGTACATATGGTTGACATATTCACTTTCTTCCAACGGATTTGTTTCTGGCATATCTTGTGAAGGTGTAATAAATGACTAGTGGCGTGGTGGTGTACGGTGATATGTTCTGGGCACGTATTAGCAGCTGTGATGACATAGATTGATCATGCTATTTAGAAATTATTTGAGATTTACAGCTTACTACGTTGTGTCTACAACGTAGGCTGGGCGTTCCTGACTCGTAACCAGTTATCTGGGAGCGGGTCATGACAGTTAGGTTATTAAAATTTGACCAATATCCATTTCGGCCGAAAGAAAAATATGAAGCTATTTTGGGTCCTAAAGTACCATATTTAAGTGCAATAGGTGTACTTCTTTATTTACACAATATACTAGACCTGATTTACTTTTCTCTGTGAATTTGTTGGCTAGATATAGCTCTGAACCTACACATAGACGTTGGAATGGCATAAAGCACATTCTTAGATACCTAAAGGAACTGTTGATCTTGGTTTATATTATTCATATAAACGTGCTGACCATGTTGGATATGCAAATGCAGGTTATTTCTCTGATTCCCATAAGGGAGATCACAAACAGGATAACTATGGTGCATCTATCTCATGGAGATCAGTCAAAAAACTATTACAGCAACATCAACCAATCATTCATAAATCTTGGCACTCCATAAAGCAAGCAAAGAATGTATATGGTTAAGGTTACTAATTCAACACATTAGGGGGAGTTACGATCTTCTAGAAGTTACGAATGAACCTACAACCATTTATGAGGATAATGCAACATGTATAAAACCAATTCAAGAAGACTTTACCAAAGGAGACAAGACGAAGCATATCTTACTAAAGTTTTTCTTTACCCACCAGCTTCAAAAAGAAAAGAGGATTGATGTATAGCAAATCAAGTCTTCAGAGAACCTTGCAGATCTCTTCACAAAATCTCTCCCAAAGTCCACATTTCAGAAATTGGTTCTCCAGATTGGCATGGGAAGAATCCAACAGACAAGCATATAAATATATAGGTGATAAAATATTGGGATAAAATGTAATATTGAAATGTACTTATTTGTGAGGTGACTTTTCATCTACATCGATGTAATAATTAAATATATTTTTTATATTTTGAGGGGGAGCATCATGAAGATCCTCCTAGAGACATCTCGAAGTACGCTTTTGCACATTGTAATCTTTTTCTTCGTTGAGATTTTTACTACTGGGTTTTTACTTCAGAAGATTTTTAAGGCACACCCACTCGTATTCCTGAAGAATCATATTCTTGAAGAATATTATTGTACTCTTTTCATTCTATGAATTTTTTCCAAAGTATGGATTTTTTCCTTAAAAAAGTTTTAATTAGGCAATAATTAAAATCAACATTCAAGGGAGAGTGTTATGATTTGGATAAACTCAAATATGAATGCCCTTATCCATACCCACAACAACCTCTATCTCATCCCCCACTATATATATGTTATTAATGAGAAAGCTACTTACTGTTGGCCTATTGGTCATGATCACACCTGATTTTGATAATCAACATCAACTTTGGTCGATACGCAAAATATACATACAGCTACAGGTTTACAGATTTTCAGTCAGAAGAACGTCTACATCCTAAATCTACGTCCTACTGCTACAAAGTACAAATATCGCATCGTTATCAAGAACTAAAAGCAATGGAATGCAGATCAAGCTTTTTCATATTTTCTTCTATATTTTTACTTTTATTGAGTCTAGTAAACAATATGTAAGATTGATCAGGATTGGTACTGGCTCAGTTAAATTCATAGTCTACAGACATATAAAGCCTACCTATCCACTTATACAAAATCCAAGAGTCCATATTCCAAAAAAAACCTAAAACCTAAGCAGATTTGGCCCATATTGTCCTGTACTACCCAGACAGAACTCGGACAGAACTCGGCCCGAGTTCGGTCGAATCAGTTTTCATATTTGTTTAAAATCCCTCCAAATCTGCATCCAACATTCGAATGCAAGATTTCTGCATCTGAACTCAACACGAACCCCGCCCAAATTCGGTCTACAAAAAATACTATAAATAGAAAAGAACTTTCACCATTCCAAATCACTCCTTCATTCTATCTTCTCTTCTCTATTCATTCATAAAGTGTTTTCTACAAGCTACACTTTCAAATCAAGCCTATACTACTCTTAGCCAAACCAGTACAGTTTCTGTTCAATGTAGAGTTTGGTATTGAAGAATTATATCAGAGGTTGCATTTGGAAAATGTTTTAGTTTTCAAATCATCCTATGGAGTCATTCATGTGCTCGTCGCCAAGCACGATATTATAAGGGACTACTAGCTTTCAATTAGCTTATGCCATAGTGGATTAACATCGAGCAAGAGTACTTGAGACTGGACTAGTCCTCTCAGAGGGATACCAGTATATATCACTGTGTCACTAAGTTTGATATTCTTGACTCTTAGTTTACTACAATTCATTTACTATCATATTGCTCTTACATGCCATAGTATAAGGTTTTGATATTTTTAATTGGTAATATTTTTTGCCGTACATGCACATACTCTATTTACCCCCTCCCCTCTAGAGGTGCTTAACGGTCCTACAATTGGTACCAAAGCAGGTTATACATCTACATAACCATCTAGAGAGTATATATCTATGGCAGCCATTAAATTTATGTTCAACGGTGAAGGCAAATCCACAAATAGACTCCCATTATTTGATGAAACAAATTATACCTATTAGAAAATATGGATGGGTTTCTTTCTAAAGTCACTGGACTTCGGTCTTTGGTCGATAATAGACGGTTATAAGAAACTGCCTGGAATATGACAAATACACGGGGCATGAAAAGACATAGGCTGGTCTAGATGCACGAGCCATCAATGCCCTATTATGTGCATTGACAAAACCGAGTTTAATCGTGTATCTACCTGTACGACATCTAATGAAATTTGGAGACTTCTTGAGGTAACTCATGAAAGGACTTCCCAAGTGAAAGAATCTAAAATCAGTAGATTGATACAGGAATACGAATCTTTTAAGATAAAATCTGGTGAGTCAATTATACTGATGTTCACTTGTTTTCTTAATATTACTAATCATTTACATTCTCTTGGAAAGGATTATAGCAATCATGAAAAGATCATGAAAGTATTGTGGGCTATAACAAAGAACTGGAACCCAAAGGCCACCACAATCATAGAAGAAAACGACCTCACCACGATGACATTGGAAACAGTGATAGGCAAGCTCATGATCCATGAGCTGGATTTATAAAAATTTGAAGAGGCAACTCCTAAAGAAAAATCAATCGCCTTCAAAGCCCAAGCTAGAAGAGTCGCATACAATGATTCTGACGAAGAAGATTCTAATGGTGATGAACAGGCCCTGTTGGTCAACAATTTTAGAAAGTTCTTAAAGTTTGAAAGATCAAACCGAAAGAAGAAAGACATCATGAAATCAACGAAAAAGAAACAATCTTCTTCGGATGTAAGAAGTCAGGGCATATAAAAAAGGACTATCTACTGTCAAAGAAAAGTAGTCCATACGACCAATCAAGATCAAGCAAAAAAGCTACAACAGGTTGGAAGTACACAAATACAAGCATCTGGCACGAAAGTAAGGATAGTAAATTAGAGGAGGAGGACAGACCTAGCAGCAGTGCAAATGTCTATCTGATGACATACGATAAGGTATTTAAAAACCCTTTGTATGATGATTTTACTTTTGATGAATTAGAAACTGTCTTTGGTGAACTACTTGAAGAACACAAAAATGTATTGGAAAAGTATAAGCAATCTCGCAAAGAGATTAACGTATACACAACCAATTAGCTAGATTGTCTAATCTTATTGAAGACATTAAAGAGACATCTACTGCCGGTAATATGGAAGATATAGCCAAACTCAAATTGGACTATCCTAAGGCTATCCTCACCATAAAAAAAGTCTATGTCAAGTTTTAAGAACTTTATGACATAGAGAAGAAGTGACACTTAGTCACTGAGCAAAGACTCACAGATATGACTGCAAAATTCGAGGAGTCTTGTGCTCTCTCTAAGAAGTTAGAAATCAAGTTAGGCAAATAGGTCATCCTTGTTACACGGTCTAAGATTAGTCCTAATACTAAGCATATTCCACAAAGGACTAAACCAAAGAAAGCACATAAGCACACGCTTCTCACAATCATGCTTTCATATACATGTTTCCAAGAAAGACACAAGAAATTTGTCAACACAGAAACGCAGAACATAATTTCAAAAATTATATGCACATACTGTGGTACACACGGGCACATATCATAGTATTGTAGAGCTAGAAAGCTTGTTGACACAAATTTGCTTGCTTGGATTCCTAAGACTAATCATAATGGACCCTTGAAGAAATGGGTACTAAAGGATTTATCTACTCATTTTGTAGGTGGACCCTCAACCCTCTCATGCTAAAAGCAAGTAGATACTCGAAAGTGGATATTTGTGACACATGACTGGTGATACATCTTTATTCGCTACGATGTCGATGAAGAAAGACGGATATGTTTCCTTCGACAACAATCTGAGAGGTGATAATATAGGTAACAACACTGTTGGTATATCTTCCTATCAAGAAATAAAAGACGTTTGTCTAGTCATAGAATTGAAACATAACCTATTGAGCATAAGTCATTTGGCAGATAATGGTTGTGACATCAATTTTGTGAAAGATAAATATTTTATATATGAGATGTCTACTGAGAATCCCGTATATGAAGGGATCAGGGAAGACAATATTAATGTTTTCCTTCTAGAACGTACTAACAATACAGGTAAGTGCCTAGTAGCCAATTAGGATGAAAGCTGGCTATGGCACATGAGACTAGAACATGCAAACATATACACTATTTCAAGGCTATGCACTAAAAAATGGTAAAAGGAATCCCAGAAATTAACTTCAAGAGAGATATGGTATGTTAAGAATGTGAAAAGAATAAAACAACTAGGTCATCTTTTAAATCCATCAACGATGTAAGTATTTCGTGACCTTTGCAGTTGATTCATATGGATTTATTTAGTCCTAGTAGATCGTTAGTTTTGGAGGTAAACTCTACGCTTTTGTTATAGTTGATGATTTTTCTCGTTATAATTGAGTGTCCTTTTTATCAAACAAAAGCTGCTTCATGATTACTCGAATCCAAAGTGATCATGGTGGCAAATTCAAAAATATTGATTTCAAAAAGTTTTATGATGATAATGAGTATTACCATGAGTTTTTTCCTAAAACTCCACAATGGAATGGTGTTGTCGAGAGGAAGAATCGTACTCTAAGCAACATGGCTAGAGTAATGCTGAATCAATATAATCTTTCTAAATATTTTTATGCAGAAGCTGTAAGTACAGCCGGTCATGTTTTAAATAGGGTGTTAATTCGACCTATATCGAAAAAAAACCCTTACAAATTGTGGTTTGGAAGGATTCCAAATATTTCTTATTTTAAAGTTTTTGGTTGTCGTTGTTTTATCCTGAACCCCATGGATAACTTGGGTAAGTTCGACTCGAAGGCATATGAAGGGATATTCCTCAGGTAAGCTGCCAAGAGTAAGGAATATAGAATTTTCAATAAAAGATCTATGATTATTGAAGAATCCATTAATGTTACTTTTGATGAGCTCAACGGCCAGAGATCTAGTGACAGTGATAATGAGGATGTACAAAACAAATCCAAGGCGCCCGA
The DNA here is from genome assembly GCA_029216955.1 of Iris pallida. Classification (NCBI taxonomy): domain Eukaryota; kingdom Viridiplantae; phylum Streptophyta; class Magnoliopsida; order Asparagales; family Iridaceae; genus Iris; species Iris pallida. The sequence goes on from JANAVB010032619.1 coordinate 12,402,213, forward strand.
AGATACTGATACCAACGAAGGCTATCTGGAAAGTCTACCTAAGAAGATGAAGTTCATGCCAGACCATCCAGAGACACTCGTAATAGGAGATGTATCTAAAGGAGGAGGTATACGTTCTTCAACTAGAGATATAACAATAAATATAGCTTTTATTTCTCAAGTAGAACCTGGTTTTAAAGATTTTCAAAAACCTGATCGCGTTTTTAAGCTTAGAAAAGCACTTTACGGTCTTAAACAAGCACCACGTGCTTGGTATGAATGCCTAAGTACTTTTCTACTTGAAAAATATTTTTCAAAAGGAAGAGTTAATACAACCTCACTTATTAAATCTTCAGTTGACGTTATTCTACTTGTACAAATTTATGTTGATGACATTATTTTTGGTTCTACTAACGAGAAACTTTGTCAAAATTTTGCTAAGTGTATGCAGAGTGAGTTTGAAATGAGTATGATAGTAGAGCTCAACTACTTCCTAAAACTTCAAATCGAACAGCACTCGCAGGGAATATTCATCAATCAAGCTAAGTACGCGAAGGATTTAATAAAGAAGTATGACTTCGACAACGTAAAGCCTATCGGCACACCAATGGCAACATCAACAAGACTTGATACTGATGAGAGTGGCAAATAAATCGACCAGCATAAGTATCAAGGTATGATTGGTAGTTTACTTTACATAACTGCTAGTTGCCCTGATATCATGTTTGGTGTTTCCATCGGTGCACGATATCAATTTATTCCTAAGGAATCATACTTATGCACAGTTAAGCATATCTTCCGGTACCTTAAAGAAACTTCTACAGTCGACTTATGGCATCCCAAAACTACATCGTTTGACCTAATCGGTTACTCTGATGCTGATTTTGCTGGATGCAAAATAGATTGTAAAAGTACAAGCGGTACATGTCATTTCCTAGAAAAAGCTTTAGTCTCTTGGTTTAGCAAGAAGCAAAATTCTATAGCATTATCAACAACTGAGACTGAGTATATCACCGCAGAACGTTGTTGTACTCAGATTTTATGGATAAAGGAAATCCTAGAAGACTATAATCTGTAATACACTTAGATTCCTATTTATTGTGACAACACTAGCACTATTAACTCGACTAAGAACCCAGTATGTCATTCACGTACTAAACACAAAGAAATACATAACTATTTTTTGCGTGATCACCAACGACACGGGGATATCTGCTTAGAATTTATTGTCATAGATCATCAACTAGCAGACATTCATAAAATTACTAGCTGAAGATCGTTTCAACTATCTACGTCGAGAGTTAGGCATACTTGAATTTTTAGAATCATAATGCGTTATGATTAATGAAAATACTTAAAACTTTGTATTCAACAATTTATTAATTGAAGTTATTTTGGGTACAACCCGAAAGAGTCCTTCTATTATCAAGGTGTAAAAGCCTAAGCGACACGGTGCCAAGTGCCTTCGGATTACCGCTAGCTGGGATCCGGCCCCTACAGCTAACCTAAGGTGATGAATATTAATTAAATAAAGAATTAAAAGTTTATAAGTTATTTTTACAAGTAATTACACATAAAATGACCTAAAACTTAAGTGGTCGAACTCAGACCGAGTTCTGACTGAGTTCGGGCCGAACTCTGTGTCGACCTTTTTTTTAAACAACAGCCCCCTCTCTCTTCTATTCATCTCTTTCAACCTCCCAAATAGCTGCCTCCAAACCCTAAAACCCGAACCCTAGATTTTAGTAAACCCCTTTCCAAGCCTCAAAAACCTATTTTTTGGATCTAAAGGCTCTAGGTAGGCGTTCTCCACCGATTTTTTTATCTCCATTAAGGTATATCTTTATTGTTTCCTTCTCAATTTTTTACGGCTTCTAGAATTTTTAAGAGAAAGAAAGCTAGAGACACCGCTTTATCCTCCACATCGGAGTATGAACCTATTAACATGTTCACTCCCGCTCATCTCGATGATGATGAGTACTTTGACTCCTCTCTCTTTTTCTCTTCCGAGAGATCAACCGCTTAGTTTATGTAGGACCATTGAGCACCTCTAGAGGGGGTGAATAGAGTGTGTGTACGCACAGCGAAAATAATCACCTCTTTAAAAATTAGCAATTATAAAGAATGGTAGCTATAAGAGACAGTAAATAAATGCAGTAAGCAAGAGATAGAAAATCAAACTCAGCGAACACCGCGATGTATACTGATTTTCCTCTGAGAGGACTAGTCCATTCGCGAGTACTTTTGCTCGCTGTTAATCTACTATTCACAAGCTAAATAAGAGCATGTCGTCTCTTTACAACACCGTGCCTTGGTGACGAGTGCACGACTGACTCCAATAAATTGATTTTAAAAACTGGAACATTTTTTGAAAGGGGCCTTTGATACAACTCTTTAGTAAACAAAACTCTAGATCGAACAGAACTGTACTGGCTTTGGCTAAAAGTGGTATAGACGAGAATTGAAAGCTTTAGAGTGCTGGAAAAAACACTTTTAGAATAGATAAAGAAAAGAGTGAATGAGTGAATAGAAATGTGAAAATCCTTCTCTATTTATAGTATTTTTTGGAAACCGAACTCGGGCAGAGTTCGGATGCTAGAACATCGTATACGAATGTTGGATGCAGATTTGGTGGGAACAAATACTTGAAATCCCCAGACCGAACTCGGTCAGAGTTTTAGCCGAATTATGTTGGTTCATAATAGAATTTTGCATGCGCTAAATTGCATAGGTTTTAGGCTATTTGGATATGTGGGGTTTTTGGAATAGAGAGGTAGGCTTATTTGGACTTTTGGACTGGAAATAACCTAAGCCAATATAACCCCGAATGATCTTACATTTATATTTCCTAGACTCAATAAAATTAAAAGTACAGAAGAATATATAAAATGACTCGGTCTGAATTCCAATAAGATTACGTCTTGATGATGATGCGATGTTCCTTGTAGCAGTGGGATGTAGACGTAGACGTTCTTCGGTATCAATTCATGAAACCTGTAGCAGTTCATATATTTTGCGTATTAACCAAAGTTATCGTTGATTATCAAAATAATGTGTGACCATTAGCCAATGGGCCAATAGTTTACTCATTTTAGGTATCCAATTTGTCCAAGAAAAAGTATCCATTTATGTTCTCTCAGAGTATGCTACTACATTTAAAAACCTAGGACTCCAAGAATTTCTAGAGACTTCCCACCTAATCTACGATAATAATGTCTGCATGTTTTAGTGCAACATGTAAGAAATAGACGGCGGTATTTATTCTTGTATCAGCGACAAGGAATTTGAATTTAGTTCTGATGACTTGAGGGAATATTTTCTTATGCTAGACATTGGTGACGCTCCTGTTGACATTATGAAAGTTCAATTTCCCGAAGGCATGACACTTGAGTCCTTCAAGGTTGCATTGTGTCATTCGAGTCCGGTTTCCCAGTTACGGTTGTTCGCATGTCACATAGACCAACATTTCTATGAACTTCATTATATCATATATTCATTTCTGCTATCTAAGACATGATCCACTGACGAATCACGCTCTTAGAAATATCTGCTATGTATCATATCTACTTCGGGGTTATATTTTTTTCCTAAGACTATGATAGCATCCATGACTAGATGTCGACGAGCAGGCCGAAACCTCATTTACCCTACGCATCTAGCGGTCATCTTCCAAAAATTTAATATCGATCTAGATTTGTGTCCTATCTCTGGAATGCCTTTACAGTTCTTTAGGTCTAGGAAGTTCCTCCACCCTCCTGGTAGTGCTCCACCTCCACCTGCTCTAGGCGCAGCCCCAGCAGACGCTCCAGTCCCTACAACTCTAGGCCATACCATTGACGAGCTCTATTAGAGGTTCAATGCTTTTGTCACTCTCCAGGGACAGCAGCATCAAAACTATTTGGCTCACTTTGGAGACACTGAGTTTTGCCACATTTTTCAGGCCCAGGTCTTAAAAATTGCGATGGCTGATATTCAGTGGATGATGGCACATCATCCCACTGTACCGACGACCATACTCCGTCACCCTAGTTTTGACGTATCGAGACTCAAGAATCATCCCACTTTCGGCTTCTTCGATCCGACAATAGCCTATATTGATCCACAGCCTCCTGTTGATGCCCCGGATAATGATGCTGATATTTGATCTTTGTCTTTGGACTAGCATTTTGTAGACTTGTTTGGTGGATGATAATCTTATTGTGACACATTTTCTATCTTTTGGACTATTTGTCATGACCCGTACCCGCTTTTTGGATACGAGTTTGTAGCCAATTCCAGCCTACATCGTAGCATCGACGGTAATATGATGTCTAGGTCTCGATATCAATCTCAAATACAACAAAATTACATCTATTTGCTTATTCATAATAACTATTTTATTTACAAATCTAATAATACAATAAATGATGTTTAGGAACAAATTTGCTAAACAATTAAATACAAGAATTAAATTCTATTTAGAATCTAAGGTTGCCTCCAAAATATCTCTAACTCCTTTGTATGGTCCATAGCACAAAAGTAGGAAGCATGCCAAGTCACCTGTAATGATCCAGTCAGGAATGGAGCAAAGTATAAACCTATTGCATTTATGTAACTTAATACAAAATAAGGTAGACAGTAGAGATGTATTAGAAAATAAAGAAAATATTTGTATGAACTGGAAACGATAAACAGGTACAAGAAATCACAAGCAAGAACAAGTATGAACAAGACAACTGAATCATGAATATTAAAAACTAACAGATAATGTGCATTTGCAATACCTTTTGACATGTGAACGACTGGCTAATACGACATATCATACATGGCTATCATTAATTTTTGGTACGGCTAACCCATACATGAGGTATATGACTTAGCTATGATTTAGTAAACATTGTTCACATATCTACTGGCATTTTCCCTCCCGACTCACTAAACAATCAATAAACGAGCAATAATACAATCAAGCCTATCGTGTCTCAACAGGATACTCAATGAAACATAATAAAAGATAGTAATATAATGTAATAAGCACATAACGCAATAGTATACATACCTCGATTAAGTTGCAGTTTTTGTGTGACTTGATCACGTTGGCATAGATAGTCGCGGATGTCATAAGTATACAAAATGACCTCTAACGATGGAATGGATCGTGTTATCGGGTCCAAAACAGTTCAATTAGTCTAAGGTCGATATGAAGTAATAAGAATCACAAGAAATAGGAACGTATGACTAGTCACGATCAAGTTGATGATCGAATGAAAATTCGTATAAAAGAATATATATATATATATATATATATATATATATATATATATATATATATATATATATATATATATATATATATATATATATATATATATTTTTATATATATATATATATATATATATATATATATATATATATATATATATATATATATATTTATTTATTTATTTATTTATTTATTTATTTATATATATATATATATATATATATATATATATATATATATATATATATATATATAAATATATATATATATATATATATATATATATATATAACTTTTAGAAAATATTTATAACTATTTCATGAAATACTTATTATATAGAAAACTATATCTTAATAGGCAACTATTTTAGGTAATACTTGGAAAGCTAAAAAATCAATTTAAGGCTAAAACCCAATTTTGTCAAATACACTTTTAGGTCAAAACCATAATTTAGATAGGAAATAATATAATAATATTGTAAGTCAAAAATTATACCATAAAAATATAAAATATAATTTACTAATAAATAATGATGCTAATACTAGTGAAGCCAATGGTAATAATAAGATTAACATATATATTTTGATTGTTACTAAGAAATTAATAACTGATAAAATACTATACATGTAACTGTTTGCCATCGAAAATACGACAATTTTTTTTTTGAATAAAGCTTTGGTATTTTAATTACAAACAGAACAGTATACAATATAGGACTTAAACGTAGTCCTAGGAGTACACTTTTATTTTTATCTGGAAACTGTATCGGTGGAGCGAGTGGTAATGCGTTAACTCCGTTAACGATCTGACGATGATCTTGAATTCTCTGAAGGTCTGGGCTGCTCTGGATGCCGAAGCGTTTGGAGGAGAAGTAGACATTACGTGTCTCTTCTTGTCTTTATATATAGATATGATGATCCTCCTCTGTGTGTGTGTGAGGATGAAGCAATAACCCTTCTATTTATAAGCAGCAGACTGGTCTGCTCATGTGCGCACATGTAGGATGTGCCTGTATGTGGGAACGCCATGTGGCTGATGTTGTGGGACGCATGGACGATGCGTCCTGAGTTGAAGCCAAATCTGTTGAACTACTTTGTTGGGCTCCGATGGAGCTGACACGTGAGAGTTGTGGAGATTCGGTTGTTGCTGAGATCTTGGGTGGTTAGCACCCATCGTAGGTAGAACTGAGTCAAATGGCACATGGCACGTGTTCATGGCTCAAAGATCTTAGATTTGGTAGAGGGTGATCTATCAGGATGTGCCTAGGATCTGGCGCATGGGACGACTTGGTCTATGACTTTTAGAGGTCACAGATATGTCTGGGTGCATGGCTTCTGAGGCGTATCAAGAGCTTTGAGTGCATGGTTATGGAGACGCATGCAAAGACTTGGCTTCTGTCATTTGGGATCAGGGGTAAGTCGGGGCGCATGGCTTTTGAGGCGCATGCAGACTTCTAGATGCATGGCTGTGGAGGTGCATGCGAGTGAACGGCCAGCCACGTGGCAAGGACAGCTGTAGCCGACAAATGTAATGATGATGCTGACGTCTGTGGCTCTTCGTTTTCGACAAAAAGCTGTCAAGCATTTAGTCTTCAGGGAACGTGCTACCAACTCCGTCACATAGCATTAATTCTTGATGGATGACGCGTTGAAGTGGGCGCATCAGTTTGTGTCCCACTAGGCGCATGGGTCTATATCCCATCGGTACAGAGCGTATGGTGCTGACGGCACATCTGCCACATGGTACAGCCTCATTGGTCTATCTTCGAGGAAAAAATGGCTGTTTTGACTTGGATGGATACGAAAAGGCAGATTTGTCGTTATTAATGCAAATTTATTTCACAGAATATGAGAATACTGCCACTTGGCATATGGACGAGGGTTGTCCCGGCCTATAAATAGCTTTGTGAAGAGTTTTGTTTCTCATTTCACTTAGCTTTCCTTCATGGAGACAAACTCGATCGATCCTCCGCCTTGGTGAGTCGTTGCACTATGTGTTGTCAAACTCCTCGTTCGAAGAAGCTTTGACGATGAACTCCTTCCGAAGACAAAGATGTGCCGAGTTGGTTTTTTTACCATCGGCCCTATTTTCGTACAAGCCTATGAAAGTGCCAATTGCATCCAAATATCTGGATCATCATATCCCAACACAAGCTGAAGGTACATGTTGCATTCAAAGATCAGAGCGGTCGTGCCCCAATTTTTGTTATGCTGGAAGAGCCGCAGATCGGGGCTATCGTGCCCCGATTTTGTTAGGCTAGAAGAGCTACTCCTCCGGCTAGAGTGCATGCACGCTGACGAGAAAGTGATTCGCTCTAACTATGCACGGGGATGCACCTACGTTGATATGATGGGATGATGTGCCTAGCTGTAACACTTGAGTGATGCGCCTGGCTATATGTTGAAGTGATGCACCTAGCTATAGCACTTCGAGTGATGTGCCTGACAAGTGATGTCCCTGGTTGTAGCTTTTTTTCTCTTTGTAAAAGAATTCTCCTTTGTAAAAGAGTTTTAGACATGTAATAGACTTTTATATGGAATAAAAGCCCAATTTTTTTGTCTCTTTGTTGTTTTCTGTTGTGCCAAGTGTTCTGCAGTTTCATAGCGCATGTCAATTTGGGACGCATGAGATTTAGGGAGCATAGGACCTCTGGCTTTTAGATGCACCTGAAATTCCATGCTTCTACAAAACCACCTTTAAAGTTTTCAAAACTTTCTGACAAGTTTTAGAATACTTTGAACAAGAAGCATGGGTAGTCGTTGATCTGGGCGCATATCCTCGTCTGGGCGCATGGCTCTTCTGGGCGCATGACCGCTTCGCATATTATTATGGGGGCGCATGTTCTTTTCGGTTTTAATGCAAGAAAATAATGCCTCGAATTTTGAAAGATTAATGATAATCTTTTGGAAGATATACAGCCGTCAGTTTCACGAGGCCCGAAGAGTTTTTGCTGATGTCAGCCATTATCGGTTCACGCGCGTGGCCCATACCTATAAATAGGCATCTGTGGGGGAGAGAGAGTCTTCTACTTTTATTTTCTTCTTCTCCTTCTTCCTCTAGAGTATTTCGAAAACCCTAGCTTCTTTAGAGAGATGACTCCTAAGACTCCCCGCAGTGGTGCTAGCCGAAGAAGAGAAAAGGACAAGGAGCCCGTGGAGGTCGACGTGGAGGACATCCCCGTCGTCGTAGCGACTCCCGTCGACATTCGGTCAACGGTGATCGATGGCTGATCCTCTACCTTGGTGTTTTTACTTCGTTGCAATACTGTTGGGGCGTATGGTTGTGTATGAAATGAGTCACATCCCCGTTGACACGCCTAGGCTTCCAATTTATGACGCGCATGGACTTTATCCTGATGACGCGCCAAAGCTCCTTCTGCTGACGCACATGGACTTAGGTCCTGATGATGCACAGAAGCTCCATTGCTGACGTGCATGGACTTAGGTCCTAATGATGCGCCGAAGCTCCTTTTGCTGACGTGCATGGACTTAGGTCCTGATGATGCGTCGAAGCTTCTTTTACTGACATGCATGGACTTAGGTCCTGATGATGCACCGAAGCTTCTCTTCAAATGCGCCTGGGCCTCGGTCCTGTGTATACGCTTTTGGTGAGATTCTAACTGTGCGCATAGGTTTTAACCCAGTTGATGTGCCAGATTGTTGATGTGCCTCAGATGCTTGTTCGAGCATCTAAGTCTTTTGCTAACTTTTATTTGATTCTGTTGTAGTATCCATGCCGAAGGCTGAGGCTGTCGTGAAGGAGAAGATACTGCCTCCTCTCGTCAAACAAGAGCCGGTGACCGTTAAGGAGGAGGTGTTACCAAAGGTTGAAGTCATAGAAGAGCCGGTGATTGTCAGGGAGGAAGTTACTCCCAAGGTTGAATTTGGTGTCAAGGAGAAGCCACCGTCAAAGGGTAGTAGCACCGGGAGTTCTGACCCTCCTACCCATGTCGAGGACCTTAATCTGATAGAGCCTTCATATGCAAAATGGCTGAGAAAATGGTACATGCCTCAACGCAACTATGATCCCTGGATTTGAGGATTCATTGGTTGCCTTGCAATTACTGTTTTCGGAAATATGAATAAAGTCAATGTCCCTATTTTGTTTTAGTTTGTGTTTTGCTTCTTTTTGATGTTGATGTAATCCTTTACTTTCTACTTAAATGAAGAAATGAAGAACCTTTTGCTTTTGTTTATTCTTGTGATGAATCTTGTGATTTCTGGTGGACCTATTATCTTTTGCGCACCTTGGTTTCTAGGTACAGATAATAAGTTTGAGAAGGAGAAAACTGACATATTTACTCAGAGGTGATATGTAAACCCCCTATTTTTTATAATTTTTATATTTATTTTAAATGTTATTATGGTAATTCCTACCTAGTGTTTAGTTAGTAATTTATTATATGTTATATATTGCTTACAATTTATACTGGAAAATATATATATATACCTTAGGTATTTGCGAGTTTTGGGAAATTTAGAAATTTCTATATAAGTTTTTATGGTGTTTATTGATATACATATGCATATATACTTATATATGAGTGTATATATATATATATATATATATATATATATATATATATATATAAGAAAAAAGATGGCTCCTCTTCCCCCCTTCTTCTTCTTTCTGTCCCCCTTCCCCTCCCGCGGATCTCTGAGAGGGTGCGCCGTCCGACGTTAGCCGGGGCGCGACACCCTCTGGCTCCCCCTGCTCCCTCCTCTTCCTCTTGTCTCGTCGACGGTGTCTTCCGTCTCCTCTACTCCTCCTCTCCATAGGCCTTGCGACGCCGGGATGGCTTCCGACCCCCTCCCTAGTCGGCCGACCAGCTCCACCTGGTCGGGATCCATCCCCCGACCGTCGCAGCTTTGGCGCCCCCTCTCTCTTGGCCTCGCCGGGCGCCACCCCCTTCTGCCTCGTCTCCGCCAGCCATCTCTCTCCGTACCCCCTCCTCTGCTCTGCCCCCTCCCTACATCCCCTCGTCGCCTATTCCCAGCCTCCCCCCCGGTCTTCCTCCCCTCGGTTCTCCCCGTCTCCCCCGATTTCCCATATTCCCCTTTTCAAAATTCGAAATTCGAAATCCTCTCTTTTCCGCTCAGCTCCCCCTTCCCTCCGGGGCGCATACTCTTTCTAGCGTTGTGCCCGTCTATGCGCCCCCCTCCATGCTCGCATGCGCCCTCATGTTCACCCCCCCATGCGCTTGCATGCTCCACACACTCCTACCTCCGCAGCTCCCGTTATGTGCCCTCTCACCTACCCGCCCATCGTCGTGCCCTTTTATGCGCATAGCAGCGGCCTCAACCCCACCACCCTCTGTTTCCCCTATACGCCTCCCACCAACCCCCCCCAGTGAGCTTCCTATGCGCCCACTTTCTCCTGAGATCCCTATGCGCCCTCCAGTCAGCCCTATGCGCCCCCCTCCTCTGGCTCCTCAGCCTCCCCCTCCACTTGCTGGCCTCCCCTAGCGCAGCATCTTCCTCCCTCTGGTCCCAGTGCTCTACCCTGGCGAGGGACACCCTCCTAGGCTCTAGGTTCTCAGGCGGGCCCCTCCTCATTCGCTGACAAAGTGTGATCGGACCGATTGGCCCAGAAACATCCTATCCTCCCTGATGTCTCTCTTCCCGAGATCAACTACCCCACTCCAGCGGAAGGGCAATCGCTATCCATTCCATTCCTCGAGATCGACTACCCCACTCTACGAGAGGTTCTCCTCCACGTTTGTGTTAAGATTCCCCTCGGGATGTCCCAAGCTAGCTCGAGTGCAGGAGGAAGTTGCCAAATGGAGCCTAACAGCAGAATATCGCATTGCTCCTCTTGACCCCAAAAACATCCTTCTCCACTTATCCTCTGCGACAGACCAAAAGATTGTCCAGTCTCAGGGTATAAACAAAATAGACTCTAAAAACATGATAGTGGTCAGATGGTCACAGAATCTCAACCCCATTGAGGATTCACCCATTGTGTCCGCATGGGTTACCCTCCCCAACCCACCTCTGATATGTTTCATACCAGCAGCTCTGAAAAGGATTGTCAACTCCTTCGGCACCTACGTTGCCATGGCGGAGGAAACAAGGAATCTGACCAGAGCCAATTATGCCAAAGTCTGTATGGAGCTCGACGTCTCCACAGAACTCCCTAAATCCATCAACATCGAGCTAGGAAACAAGACCCACTCGTAGCCAATCTTATATGATAACAACGTCATATACTGCAATCACTGTAAAAAGAGAGAGCATCAAATCAAGCACTTCTACAAAGCACACCCAGAGTTGAATCACAAGCCGGCACCGAAGTAGCACAAATCAAAAATGACTCAGGATCAAAGAGCCCCCCTCTTATCCCCCCCCAACTCGCATATCAGCTTCGATGCTAGTCCAACATCGACCCAGACATCCAACAATATCTCCGGACTGGAAAGTATCCCAACAACCCCTAAAAGCACCCACGTCAACACCCACAACAGGTTCGATGCCCTGGCGGAAGAAGAAAACACCCATACAGAAGAAGCACACACTAGCACAGCTACTACTACTAGGGAAAGCAACCTCTCACCCCCCGACATCACCAGTCAGGCTAACCTAGAAGTTAACACCATTCCCCACAATAGAGCATAGAGAAAATAAGGGAGGTCTGACCACAACAAACCCAACGCATGCTGCTCCACGGAGTGCACCGAGCTCCAGGAGAGCCAATCACCGCGATACATTCAGGCTGAAGATCTTGCCATCATCGGGCCCGAGCAAGTCATCCTTTGTCAGCAAGCCATTGATGTAGGAAATTCACCCCATCAACCATCTTAGGAGAACCTCCTAGCCCAAACAAAGAACCAGAAACCCACAATACAGAAGAAGACCCCTCGAGCACACTTCGTAAGCAGAACCCGGACAAGCTAGCAGCAAACAAAAGACAGAGTACTCAAGGAGCCACCGAGTCTACGGCAATGACTACCAGGTCAGCCGCGAAACTCGTCAAACACCAACAACCAAACAAGTCAAATGCCTAACATCCTATCCTGGAATGTTAGACACCTAGCCAATAAACCAACCTTGAGGAGATTATGCAGCCTCAAGAAAATTCACAAAATTGACATCCTTATAATCCTTGAACCTAAAATTTCCCCTAACAGACTCAAATCGATTCAGCTGCAGTTGGGATTCCACTCCGCCGTCACTGGCAGACACGACATATGGATCCTATACTCCTTGCGGTGTGGGAATTTATGGTTTTTGCGGCCAAACACGCGGCAATGCGAAAATTTTAAATACCATGATTCTAGAGGTATGTACCTTAGCCGAGGACTCTGTAATTATCGTAGCCTTGCTCACTAGCGTGACGAAGATTCTGAGTATCATAATTTTGGATAGACGCATATGATTGTCAAACTGTGTGGTTCTGAAACTTTGATTATTGGGGTAGTTGACCTAGAAGGAGTACGACCATCTTAATTTCGAGGACAAAATTCTTCTAAGGGAGGTAGACTTGTAACACCCAGTTTTCTAAAATGAGGATAATTTTGAAATTTTGTAATTATAATTATTTAATAATTATATTTAAACCATGTTATGATTTTTGGTGATTTTTAATCAATTTAAAACTATTTAAAATATTGAAATGTGATTTTGATGGTTAGCTAGTGTAAACCTAGAATTGCTAAGCCTAGAGACTAACCGTGACCAAGGGAGCCTAGTCATGTGATTAGAATGTCATATTACTATTTTTTAGACTAAGAGTATTTTGGTCATTTTTGACTTTTAAATAAAAATAAATTTTATTAATTAAATATGTGCTATTTGTTAGGTTGAGACTTGACCTAGACACTTAGCCTAATCTAGATTAGCCTTGAGCTTAGAGTATTAATTAGGGTAACCTAGTAATGACAAGGTTAATAATATCTAGATATTCTAGATAAGATATTTACTCTTAAGATATTTGTGAAAAATGAAGCCCTATGACTAGTTGAACCAATAGGAAGGCTTAGAATTGGGTGGACAACTCCTAGCCACTCATCAAGACCTAAAACCTAACCCTAATTCATCTAATGGCAGCCACAATATGATCCCCCTTCCTATAAAGCATCCTTAACAAAGCCCTTGCCTATTTTTACATTGCTTAGAACCCTAATAGTTCCTCCTCAAAATTCTTCCCCTAATATCCAAATTAAGTCTAATTTGATCCTAATCAATTGCATCATCATCCCCAATAGTAGAGGGTGCAAAGGGAGGCTAGTTAGCAAGGTTTCGAAGTGAATTGACCGTTCAAATTTGAGAAGAACACCTTCCCCTTATTCATTTTTCATTGAGGTTTCACCCTCGATAGGTAATTGCCCTAAAACCTATTTAAATTTCAGTTTCTTTCCATAGATGCATTTATTTAGGGTTCCCTAGGTGTAGCCTAAGTTTGGTAAGAATTTGTGTCCAATTCGTGTCCGTATCAGACACGTATCGGTGTTTTTGAACTTGTGTTCGACGAAATGCCACATAGAAATTTATTTTAGTAATTTTCAAAAGTAAATACATAGTTGTGTAGCCCTTGGTGTGTAGAACCCAAATCTATTCGACTGAGTCAAAGATTGTGTCATTTTCGTATCGAAATTGGACACGCACGCACGCGCACAGACCCCGTGCACATGTCCTGCTACCCGACCCTAAATTCTTCCTGTGTAGACCACTTGGACACGTTTCCTTTGACACAGAGGTGCGTCTAGTGTCTGATACGACACCCCTCAAGTTTGACACCTTCTCGTGCCGTATCGAGAGAGCACGGACACGTGCACTATTTCAATATTGCACTGCACAGTCAGGGAATAGCTCCCTGATACGCGTCTCGTGTCCGTACTGGACACGACGTGGATAGGATACAGGGTGTCAATCGTGTAGCCCTACATGTGGGCTACACATGTGCACGACCACATGTCCCTATGTGGCCTGTATCGTGTGCTAAACATGCATGCACGTGTGCACGATGCTGCACAGTCCTGTGTGCTCGTGAGTGTTTATTTGTTTCGGACACGTTTATGTCCAGTTCCTTGACACTATGACACACCCACGACACACTTACACCTATACAAATAATTTCCAACCATTAAATTATATGATTATCATGTTTTCAATGGTCGATTTCAAATTTCTAATGTTCCCTGATACACTGTTCTACAAATCCGATCCTGAGTTTTAATTATATTTTTTAACTGTTTGTAAAGATTTAAACTGCCAGATTAATCCATTTACTTGTGTAATAGTTTACTGAAATGGTTGTGTATTGATTGGTGTTAGGAAATGGATTTTCGAAAGTGGGTTGGACTGGTTATGAACAGTCAATTTGTTCTGAGGTTCCTGAGAACCAATTTTATGAGATTAGCCAACACCCCACTGTCACATTGCTCATTGATTCCCTGAATTTTCCTTGAGATTTCTAAATCTAAAGTAAACTGAGATTACACTGTTAACCTGAGAATTCCTGTCATGTTTACTAAAATGTTGGTTCAAATTCATATTGATTCCTGTAGTTGCCTGAGATTGAATGTTTATAACTAGATTGAATATAAATTGCTTGTAAATTCCATTTGGTTGAATGTTGGAGTTAACATGAAAACGGAACTGTTAAATTTCTGAGCATTAAATCAATGAATGTTGTAAACTAAAATTTATGCAGAGAACCTGTGAACTGAAATTGAGAATGGGATTTGAGTTTTGTTTTGTAAAAACTGATAAAATCTGAGATTAAAAACTGTCACAAACATATCCTTATTTACTCAACACACATTGGTTGTTTATATTGAATCTAAGATTGCCAACTGTTTGAACTATCACACACTCATCCCACTGTTCCTGAAAACAATAAAGTCCACATACACACACATCTCACACTACAAATTCTGAGAACACACAGGACACTGAGATGCACTGTAAACTGAGAGTGTGCAACCCTATTATGCACACACACAGGTACTCTAGACACACACACACTACTGCTACCTCATGACACTATCTACACACACATGACACTCTTTCACACATCTATACACACACTATTTTAAAGACACACACATTTCATTGTTGAATTTCTAAAAACATATTACACACACTGGATTTTGAGTCCTATTGCACATAAGTTCATCACACACACATCTATGTTACCCCCCTTAACCCTCTCTCTATCTCTTTATGTATATATATGTATGAAGATATTCATGTATATATGTATGTATGCATATATGAATGTATGTAAATATGTATGTATGTATGCATATATGTATGCATATGTATAAAGCATGTAGGTAATGCATAGATGCATGAATGAAATGAATGTATACAATATGTTAATATAAATACAAGTATCTAATATGCATGAATGTATGCAATACAATATAGTAACGTATATATGTGTAGATATGGTAGCTACAAAGATTTTTTGAATATAAAATCCTTGATTGTATATATGATATTGATATAAGGTTTTGGCATGGGCTTGGTATAGGCTTGGCTTGGTAATTGACCTAGTTAGGCTATAGGTGACCAAAAGTCAACATGAAGTCAATAGTGACCAATTGACTTAGTAGACCAAACCCTAAGGTTGACCAATAGTTGACCATTAACCAAATTAGCCCTTGATAGCCTAAGTTTGACCAGTTGACCAAGATAGCCTTGTTGTTGACCTAGTGTGACTAGATATTGACTTCGTTTGACCTAGAGTTGACCAAGTTTGACTTTGACCTAAATTGACCTAGAAATCATGTAAATACATTATACACTTCAATTATAACCCCATTGTATACATCATGACTTGTGTTACTCTAAATAGAACTCAGATACCTCATATCGGACAGTGTATTCTCACAGACATTCAGATCGCAAGCGAGTACATTCTCTGATCGTTTCATACTTGTCATGACTTATATTCTTACTCTAGATTACTTTACTTGATGCTGACATTTGTTATCACGGATTGGTACTATATGGATCTTTTCATGCGATGTTATCCCCTTAACGGATACATCGAGTATTTTGTGTTCGTGTACTTTATCATGGGCATCGTGTACTCCTTGTGTTCGTGTTATTCGTGTACAAATCGGGTGAAATTGTGTGAAATCATGTGAAATCGTATACTCTTATGTGCCCACATGATCATCTTGTACAACTATACTTCGTGTGTAATAACATAACTTGACTGGATCCTTGTGTATTGATTGGGGTGGGTGAGTAGGAAATTCCCTATTGTATAAGATATTGTATATGTCCATTGTACCTTCATGTATAATGAAGTCCTATTTTATTGTATAACCTAACCTGTTTACATAACCATATTGTGCTCTGAATCACTAGTCACTTACAGTTCTTACTTATCATGTATATATTTCCAGTTTACAAATATCTCTTATTTTTGTGTACATCTTCTTACAGTTCATGTATCTTACTCTTTTGCATGCTTTATATTTTCTGCCATGATATAAACTGCGTAAGATGCACTGTGCTCGCTCTCGTCCTGACTGGACCTGTTGAAAATATTACTGATGATACCGAGAACTTCTGCCCAACCTACTATGGAGCCCATCTAGACGACACTTGTGAGTTGGACCCATAGGAGGATCCAGCTCTAGCTGAGGACGTCATCCCTACTGCTTAGACTAGATTAGCTAGGCTTTATCATATTTCTTATGTCATTTGTACTGACTTTAGTGTTGTATTATCTTCTGGATGTTGTGATGTTGTGTCGTTTAGACACTTAGACTTTCTTTTCTGTTTGTACCTCAGTTTGAGGATTTTGTATTTATCATATCGTGTTATTTTCATCTCTAGATTTGTGATTGAGTTGTACCTTATGTCATTTGTCCTCCGTTCGGAGAGTATATCATATTGTATTTAGTTTGTGATAGTGACCTATGACAGCGTTCTACTGTCGACACTGCGACGTAGGCTGGACATACCCACTTCTCGTGCCCTTACTCTAGGGTGCGGGTCGTGACAATACCTTATAGGTATTTGCGAGTTTTGGGAAATTTAGAAATTTCTATATAAGAATTTATGGTGTTTATTGATATACACTATAGGGTCGTGACAATACCTTATAGGTATGCATATATACTTATATAAGAAAAAAGATGGCTCATCTTCCCCCCTTTCATCTTTCTGTCCCCCTTTCCCTCCTGCGGATCTATGAGAGGGTGCGCCGTCCGGCGTTAGCCGGGGCACGACCCCCTCTGGCTCCCCCCGCTCCCTCCTCTTCCTCTTGTCTCGTCGACGATGTATTCCGGCTCCTCTACTCCTCCTCTCCGTAGGCCTTGCGACGTCGGGATGGCTTCCGACCCCCCTCCCTAGTCGGCCGACCAGCTCCGCCTGGTCGGGATCCATCCCCCGGCCATCGCAGCTTTGGCGCCCCCTCTCTTTTGGCCTCGTCGGGCGCCACCCCTTCCGCCTCGTCTCCGCCGGCCACCTCTCTCCGTGCCCCCTCCTCTGCTCCGCCCCCTCCCTTCATCCCCTCGCTGCCTATTCCCACCCTCCCTCCCGGTCTTCCTCCACTCAGTTCTCCCCGCCTCCCCCGATTACCCCCATTCCCCTTTTCGAAATTCGAAATCCTCCCTTTTTCGCTCAGATCCCCCTTCCATCCGGGGCATAGATGCTTTCTAGCGTTGCACCCGGCTATACGCCCTCCCCCCCCCTCCGCGCTCGCATGTGCACTCAGGTTCACCCCTCCCCCCATGCGCTTGCATGCTCTACACACTCCCACCTCCGCAGCTCCCGTTATGTGCCCTCTCATCTACCAGCCCATCGTCGTGCTCTTTTGCGCACATAGCAGCAGCCTCAACCCCATCCCCCTCTATTCCCCCTATGCGCCTCCCACCAACCCCCCCAGCGAGCTTTCTATGCGCCTACTTTCTCCTGAGATCCCTATGTGCCCTCTAGTCTGCCCTATGCGCCCCCCTCCTCTGGCTCCTCTGTCTCCCCCTCCACTTGCTGGCCTCCCCTAGTGCAGCATCTTCCTCCCTCTGGTCCCAATGCTCTACCCTGGCGATGGATACCCCCCTAGGATCTGGGTTCTCAGGTGGGCCCCTCCTCGTTTGCTGACAAAGTACGACCGGACCGATTGGCCCAGAAACATCCCATCCTTCCAGATGTCTCTCTCCCCGAGATCAACTACCCCACTCCAGTGGAAGGGCAATCATTATCGATTCTGTTCCCCGAGATCGACTACCCCACTCTACGAGAGGTTCTCCTCCACGTTTGTGTTAAGATTCCCCTCGGGATATCCCAAGCTAGCCCGAGTACAGGAGGAAGTTGCCAAATGGAGCCTAACAGCAGAATATCGTGTTGCTCCTCTTGACCCCAAAAACATCATTCTCCACTTATCCTCTGTGACAGACCAAAAGATTGTCCAGTCTCGGGGTATAAACAAAATAGACTCTAAAAATATGACAGTGGTCAGATGGTCACAGAATCTCAACCCCATTGAGGATTCACCTATTGTGTCCGCATGGGTCACCCTCCCCAACCCACCTCTGATATGTTTCATACCAGCAGCTCTGAAAAGGATTGTCAACTCCTTCGGCACCTACGTTGCCATGGCGAAGGAAACAAGGAATCTGACTAGGGCCAATTATGCCAAAGTCTGTATGGAGCTCGACGTCTCCACAGAACTCCCTAAATCCATCAACATCGAGCTAGAAAATAAGACCCACTCGCAGCCAATCTTATATGATAACAACGTCATATACTGCAATCACTGTAAAAAAGAGGGCATCAAATCAAGCACTGCTATGAAGCACACCCAGAGTTGAATCACAAGCCGGTACCGAAGGAGCACAAATCAAAAAGGACTTAGGGTCAAAGAGCCACCCTCTTACCCCCTTCCAAATTGCATATCAGATTCGATGTTAGTCCAACATCGACCCAGACATCCAACAATATCGCCGGGCAGGAAAGTATCCCAACCACCCCTAAAAGCACCCACATCAACACCCACAACAGGTTTGATGCCCTGGCGGAAGAAGAAAACACCCATACAGAAGAAGCACACACTAGCACAGCTACTACTACCAGGAAAAGCAACCTCTCACCCCCCGACATCGCCAGTCAGGCTAACCTAGAAGTTAACACCATTCCCCACAACAGAGCACAGAGAAAAAAGGGAGGTCCGACCACAACAAACCCAACACATGCTGCTCCACAGAGGGCACCGAGCTCGAGGAGAGCCAATCACCGTGATACATTCAAGCTGAAGATCTTGCCATCATCGGGCCCGAGCAAGTCATCCATTGTCAGCAAGCCATTGATGCAGGAGCATTCACCCCATCAACCAACTTAGGAGAACCTCCTAGCCCAGACAAAGAACCAGAAACCCATAATACAGAGGAAGACCCCTCGAGCACACTCCGTAAGCAGAACCCGGACAAGCTAGCAGCGAACAAAAGACAGAGTACTCAAGGAGCCACCGAGTCCACGGCAATGACTACCAGGTCAGCCGCAAAACTTGTCAAACACCAACAACCAAACAAGTCAAATGCCTAACATCCTATCCTAGAATGTTAGAGGCCTAACCAATAAACCAACCTTGAGGAGATTATGCAGCCTCAAGAAAATTCATAAATTTGACATCCATATAATCCCTGAACCCAAAATTTCCCCTAACAGACTCAAATCGATTCAGCTATAGTTGGGATTCCACTCCGCCATCGCTGGCAGACACGATATATAGATCTTGTACTCCTCTGAAGTTAATATCAGCATTGTGCTCGATACCATGCAGGCTCTATCGTATTGGTTAGAGCACCCCACACTTCCGAATCGTGTCCTTCTTTCTGCAGTCCATGGAAGCTGCGACATCATTGACCATAAACAGCTCTGGGAGGACCTCCTCGATACTATATCTAGCACCTTCTACCCTTCCAGGCTGTGTTGGAGATTTCAATGTCGTCACTTGTAGAGACGAGAAGACGGGGGGCAGACCTCCACCCCCGACGACCATGCTAGATTTCAATAACTTCATCTTCAACACCCACCTGTCTCATCTCCAGTTCACCGGTACCGCTTTCACCTGGTATAACATGCAGGAAGGTGAACGCAGGCAACACTCCCGCCTGGAACGAGCCCTCATTAATAATCAATGAAAAGACATGAGTATCACATCCAACCTCGCTCACCTTAATGCCACCGAATTAGATCACGCCCCTCTCCTCATTGAAATCAATCGTAACCTAAACCAGATCAAGAAAAATTCACTTTCCTGGAATTTTGGTACCATCACCCTCAATTCTTGGGGATCTTCGAAGACGCATGGTCCATGAATGACTCCACCGACCCCCTCATTCGTGTGTCCAACAAACTCAAGGCTACCAAAAAAGCTCTCACCACTTGGAGCAAGCAGGCTTTCGGAGATATTTTTCAAGCGGTTCGTACCGCCGAAGATGATGTGACTCGAGCCGAGGCTCTCTTTTTGACGGAAAATTTGCAAGCTACGAGAATAGCCTTGAACCTTTCCAAAGCCATCCTCAAATTCTGTTTGAAAATCGAAACCGATTTCTGGAAGCAGAAAGCTAGGCTCAAATGGGACAGCGAAGGGGATAAAAACATCAATTACTTCCACGCCTGCGTCAAGGGTCGCAGACAGAAGCTCAACATCCATCAGATTGCCGACGATAATGGGAACATCTTCAAAGACCAACAGGTCATTCAACATACGGCGGCTAACTTCTATTCGCAGCTGTTCTCTAAAGAAACTGTCACGCGAGACACGGATTTCCTTTCGGAAATCCCTTGCCTCATCAATGACACGGAAATCAACCGCCTGAAGCTCCTTCCCTCAGAATAGGAAGTGAAAGCAGCTGCCTGGGCGTTGGACGCCCACAGCGCTCCTGGACCAGACGGTTTCAACGACGTTTTCTTTCGCACATGTCGGGACATCATCAAAACGGATATTCATGAAGCGGCTACTGCCATTTTTCAAGGAGCCAGGTACCCTAGATCTATTTTTTGTGCTAATCTGGTCCTTATCCCCAAGCAGGACAATCCAGAGACTTTTTGCGATTTCAGACCAATCAGTTTATGCACCTTCACCAACAAAATCATCTACAAGATTATTGCCACATGCATGGCCGACATTCTTCCCAAAATCATATCTGAAGAACAGAGTAGCTTTATTCGGGGCAGAAACATCCAAGACAACATCATGATGGCTCAAAAAATGATTACGTGCATGAAATTATCATCTAGAGGTGGGAACATTACTATCAAATTGGACATGGGGGAGGCTTATGACAAGCTTGATTGGCAGTTCATCATCTGGGTATGCAGAGCTTTCGGCTTCTCAGAAACATGGATCAGTATTATCTGGCGATCAATAAACAACTCCTGGTTCTCTACGGTGATTAACGGGCAAGCGGACGGCTTCTTCCATTCCAGTTGGGGAGTTAGGCAAGGAGACCCTCTCTCGTCTACCATTTTCATCATTGCTGCGGAAGCCCTCAGCAGAAACATTAACAAACTGCCTAATACCCCTAACTTCAAACATTTTTACACCGTTAGCGGATGTCCGATCATTACCCACCTAGCTTATACCGACGACATCCTTATCTTCTCTTCAGGAGAATCGGATTCCGTGAAAGAAATTTAGAACGTTCTCCTTCGATATGCTCGTTGCTCTGGCCAGAGAGTCAACCCCAGAAAAGCATCATTTATGTCCACCACAAAGCCAACATAGAGCATAATGCTACATTAGCCAACATCACCTCCTTCTCAGTCGCTTACCCTCCTTTCTCCTACCTAGGCTGCCCGCTGGTATACGACAGATCAGCCGTGGCCATCTTCGAAGGTCTTATCCAAAAAATTAGGAAAAAAATAGAAGGGTGACATAACGCTACACTATCGCCAGGCGGCAAAATCATATTGATTAACCATGTGCTCTCTTCCATCCCCATATACACCCTTGCAGCATGCTCCCCCCTCCAAAGAAGGTTCTCAACTCCATCGAGAACCTCTTTGCCAACTTCTTCTGGGGCTACAACGATGCCAAAGACAAACACCATTGGGCCAGCTGGGACTCCATGGCCAAGCCTACCAACGAGGGTGGTCTAGGATTCTCTAGACTGCATCACATCGTCGACGCTTTCTCTATGAAACTGTGGTAGAAGCTTCGTGTCGGTCGTAACCTCTGGGCTCGCATCATGAAGGCCAAATACTTCAAACACATACACCCGGCTAGCACCAACAGCAACAGCAGAGCATCCGTGGCTTGGCGACGCATCCTGCATGGTTAGGCTATCGCTGAACCAAAGATTCGCCTTCAGCTGGGCACAGGTAACTCAGCTCTATTCCTTGAAAGATAGATGGGAGAAGACCTTATTCCTCAACTGTCGGATGCACCGGTAGCCGGCAAGATCAAAGAATTATGGAACAACGGTGACAACTGAAATTGGCAGAGAGTCCGAGATTGGAGTGGTGACGAGACCGTGACCGCCCTGCAGAATTCTGGATTGAAGATTGGAACGGACGAAGACACGCTCTCGTGGTCGGAGAGCACCAATGGCGTATTCAATATCGCCTTCGCAAGAAGGGTCGTTCGCGGTCCCGGACCTCCCGCCCCTATATTGTGCCCCTTTTGGCACCCGCGTATACCAAAGAAATGGTCTTTCCTGGTCTGGTGAGCTGTCCGTAAGAAACTCCCTACTGACGACATCCTCACCACCATCGGCTTCAGCGTGGCGTCAGCTTGCCATTGCTGTATTGAGAAACAGTCGGAAACGATTGACCACATCCTCCGCAACGGAGATTCTTCGACCATCGTCTGGGCGGCCATATCCCAACGCTGCAGTATGACTATTATTGGTGGGAGCTTCAATGATCTTCTTACAATCTGGGCTAACGCGTCGCACTGCCACTAGATCGTTCCAGCCGCCACAACGTGGGTTATTTGGAAGAATCGCAACGAAGCTATATACGAAGGGTGCCAATTATCTGCCGCACAGCTCACTCAAGTGGTCATCCGCCAGAGTTTTAAGACCGACCGTCTTTCCAACCATGGACACCAGGCCTTCTAGGATTTTTTTTTTGTCCTCCTGATTTGGTCAGGAGAGGCCCCCCTCCCTTTGTAGTTTCTCTTAGTCTTTTTGCGCTTACTTGTAAAGGCTTCGGCATTTTGTGCCATGAATGAATAAAAATGGGGGTTTTCTTAATATATATATATATATATATATATATATATATATATATATATATATATATATATATATATATATATATATATATTTGTGTAATAGAAACAAAAATAAAATAAAAATAAAATAAAAGAAATAAAAGAGTAACAGTACATTTAAGTCACAAAAGTATTAATATTGGATTTTTCTTAGCTTACACTTACACACACACACACACACAAATATATATATATATATATATATATATATATATAGGGAAATAGGTAAAATATAAAAAAAAAACATGAGTTACATCTGTGTCCCGATCCCCCCTGTTCGCTGAAGCTATAGGAAATTGGGAGAGAGCCCAATTTAAATCTTTTAAACTTCAAAACCAGATCTCCCACAAATCTTATCATTCAAACCCTACGCATAAATCGCTATCCAAATCTCAAACCAAATCTAAACCGAGTTTAAATTTGAGTGTAAATCGAACTTAAATCTGCATATATTAAACGAACTCACGCGAGTAGGCTTCTAGAAATACAGACAAAACCTTCGAAGAATTCCCCTAATCCACAATGCTGACACTCCTGCCAATTTTGTGCACCACCTCCATCGCCTGAGCATCGCCCCTGACGGTCGGAGTTGCCGGAGCACAATCCCGACCCACCTAAAACAGGGGAAACCCTGTTTCAGTCGACAGCAGGTGCACAACTTCTTCCCTCTGTTATTTTCTCCATACTCGAATATTTCCTATGCCATCGACTCCTACTAAGAGACTACATGACCACCTTGAAATACCAGTAAATAGGTTTGGCATAGTTGTATAACCAGTCCCAAAAAATTGACATGAAGTCGAAAGAAAAATGAGTTAAAAATAGAGTATTAGGCTGGCCAAACCCTCAGTTTGGAAGCCAGATTCTGAACCATACAGTAGGGTTTTTGAAAATCTAATTAGAAACAGTCCATGACAACATATACGCGAGTAAAACCTTATTTGTAGATCATGATTTCATTATGTAGACATGAAGTTATTCGTTTGTAAAAATCAGAGAAAAATTAGTTCTTAAAATAAAACTTTTAGAAACTTTTTCCTGATACGACGTGCGTCCTGACAAACTAGGCGACATGGTCGCAACCCATAAGAATCAAAAGCCGCATATGGATGTTGTCGACATATGGAAACTGACGGAACTCGATTTCGTTGCGTTTGCGCGACGAAATCAATGCGTATCCGTCAAGATACCCCCGTATCGACCTTTTGAAAATGTAACACCCAGTTTTTCAGATGAGGGTATTTTTGAAATTTTATAATTATAATTATTAATTAAGGATGTTTATTTCATATTATGATTTTTAGTGATTTTTAATGATTTTTAGTAGAATTGATTTTGGGCCTATAGTTGACTTTGACTAGTATTGACTAGAAGACTAACCTAGTGACTAACCTAGGTTAAGACCCCTTGGTTAGGTTAAGTAAACTTGGTTTGACCTAATTTAGTGAAGTTTAAGTCATTGGAACTTGTTTGGAGAGATTTGGAGTTGATTTGACTAATATGGCTTATGACTTCATAAGTCATGATTAATGACTTAGGACTTGGCCCATGGCCCATAACTAGAAGCCCTAACCCTAAATAAACCCTAAATGACCAGCCACATAGGGATCCCCACCCTATTTAAACACTTATTCATTAGGGTTGCCTCTTTTTATCATTCCAACACTTGGAGAAAAGAGAGGTATTCTTCCCCCTTCCAAAAATTCCCATTTATTCATTTGATCTCCTTTTTTATCCTAGTTTCTTGCATTAGGTTCTAATTTCTGTATATTTTATAATTCTGGAGGTTAATCTCAGCTTTGGGCTCATTTGGAGCATTTGGCCATCAAGAGGAACACCCCCCCATTTAGAGCTTTTCCATACAAATTGCACCTATAGGTAAAACTCCTCAAATTGATTTAAACTGTTGTTTTCTTTGCATTTAGGGCTAGATCTAGGAGTCCCCTAGCTGTCCCTGGAATTAGGGCACAATTCGTGTCGGTTTCGTGTCCGTATCGGACACGTATCCATTTGATAGGCTAGGTGTTTGATAGAATGCCCCTTAGGAAATTATTTTCGATTTTTGAAAATATAATTAAATGGATTGATAGATCTTGGTATGTACATTAAATTTTACAAAGAGTGTTAGGTATTTTGGTGTCTGGTTGTGTCGAATTTTCGTGTTGGATATGCTGTGCACACACATACACAGTGTCCTGCTACTCGGGGTCAATAACTCCCGACACAGGACACGTGGACACGCCATTTTTGGCGAGGATCTTGGGGCATCGACTGCCACCATCCTTCCAAAAAATGGGAGCACGTGGTTGCGTGTGCGAGGAGAAATCCTCCTCGCACTGGCCGCACTGGCCGCGCGCGCAGGCTGTGCACGCGCAGGAACGGCCACTGATACGCGTTCCAAACTCTGGACACGAGTCACTCGGACACGTTTCAGGCACTTGAGTGTGTAGCCCTACTCTGGGCGAACACATGGACACGTGCACGAGGACACTGGTGTCGTGTGTCGTGTCATAGGTCGACCGACACCCGTGTACGATGATTGTTCTGTATGCACAGTCCTTTTGTGCACTGTTTTGTATTTTTAACTCGTATGGACACGTTGTGTCCACTTTGTGGACACAAACCACTTGTGTAACATGTACTCATCATGTAAATGCTTTACCAACCATCAAATTGTATAATTAACTTAGTTTTTGATTTCGAAATTGGATTCCTCCTATTCAACTGATACACAGTCCAGTTTCCTTTTTTCTAATTTTAAGATATAAATTAAACTGTTTTCCTTGATGTTAATTATCATGTAGATTCCTATACATGTGTATTAGGACTTGCTAGATGGGTGTTGCATATTAATTTTGGTCTTACATTTGATAAATAGGATTTTGATGGTGGAATGATTCATGACTGATACATGCAGTCTTTCAAGTTCTGTTTTGAGTTCTTTTTAACTGATGGCACACACTGAAATTTTTGAGTTTTCACATCATTTAAAACCTGAGATTCACCCACCCATGTATTAGTAACTGTTAGGTTGTTATGTCAGTTGTGTTAACTGTCATTAAAAAATTTGGAACTATCATTGCCTTGTTGTTTCACTGAATAGCTAAAAGCCTGAGCCACATGGACACAACATCTGAACACACACATTAGACACTCATACACACCTGTATACATCTGAGGATTACATGAAATTGTTGAGGATAGCAAGGTCATAGGATTTTGAGTAGGGATTGACAGTTAACAACACTATTAGACTGAACAATGCTCACTGTTATTTGAATGTCCTTGAACTTCAAATTCTGATTTTAATTCCTTCCTTGAGAACTGAATTGATTCTTACATTTTCATGTTAATTCCTGAACATTTTGTTAGTTCATGTTAGTTGGGGTTATCCATGTTATGGGATTTTCGAATTGGATGATGTATAAATGCATGTACAAATACCTTAGCCTTGATGGTACTTATCTAGATGATATAGGTTTATGTAGATAGAGGAGATAGAGGGGTATGGGGTATATGTGATATTAGTTTATGAGTTGTGTGTGAATATTAGAGTTGTGAAGGGTTGGGATGCAACCTGCCTTGACCTTGTTTCAGAGCATTGCAGCAGCAGGGCCATTGGCCAATTGCTATAGGGAGCTTGTGTGTGGCCAATTGGCCAATGGTTTAGCAGTTAACTACCTTAGCCTTAGGCCTTCAGCCATTGGCATTTTTGGTTAGGACTGAATTACAAATGGCATCAATTATGAGAAAGTGAGATGGGATTTAGGTATGATGTGAGGGTCTGAACATGGATAGGTAGTGACAGTGTGTTGAGCTTGGGGCTGGCCTAATATATGCAAGTGCAGCAGTAGTAGCAGGAAGACCCTGCCTGCAGGCAAGCATAGCAGCAGGGCAGGGTGAACATCCAAATTTATGGGGGTTTGAGTATGTAGCAAGTGTTAGAGGGAATAAATGTATCAGTTGAGTTGGGATGTGGGAGTAAATTTGTAGGCCACATCAGTATTGTATAGGGGTCAACTAGTTTATAGGTTAGAGTGAATAGAGGATGTTGAATGGAACAATGTGGGCAGTAGGTGGAGAGCCCTGTGCAGTGAACAGGGGGTACAATTAGTGTCAAGTGTATAGTGATAAATATGGAAATGTACCAAGGGATACTTTCTGTATGTACCTATATTTAGGTTCAGCCTCTTGTCCAGTCCAGATTGGGGAGGATGTGTCCCATGTATCTGTCCCCATATCAGTCAGTCTTATTTCCTATTGTCTTAGCCTTGAGCATTCATATATGTCTGCATGGGTATACAGTTATGTCATATCTAGAGTGTGTATTATGTATATTATAAGAGTATTGTTGATATGGGATATACCTGTATGTATACCTATGAATGACCTTGTGACATGAGCATATGTATATATACTATGTATATGCATATTGTAATGTACACATAAATGCATGAATGTTAGGAATGAATACTAGTATGTAATAGTATATGCATGTATCCTATTTGATGTAATGCAAGTATCCATATATGAAAATATGTATATGTATGATATATATATAAAGTATGCATAAATGTGAGTGTAGTGTGTGTATTATGTATTGTATATATATGCCTAGAATGAGTTTTAGCCTATAGGCTTTATTAGTTGACCTTAAGAATGACCAATGGTTTAAGGTTGACTTGGTTTGACTCAACAGTTGAGCAAACCCTAGAATTGACCAAGGTTTGACCCAATAGTTCAGGATTGACTAGATGTTGATCAGGATTGACTTAGAGTTGACTTTGTCCTAGATTGGCCTAGAAATCATGTAGATTGCATCGTAGACTTCATTTATCTTATTTTAAACATATTATAACCTGTATTCCTCTGTTTAGGACATTGTGACCTGTTGCAGACATCTGATATTATACTACTCTTTTCAGAGTACCAGGCGAGTACATTCTCTGATAGTTCTTTCATTTACTTGTCAATTACTGTACTTCAGTTCTAGATAGTTTTATGTGATTCTTACAACACGTACGGATATTTTTGGATTCATGTATGTGACACACATACCATCTGTCTGGCCTCTATTTTCTGGAACCACTACTGGCATCACCTTCTGGAATCACTACTGGAACCACCTACTGGAATCACCCTGGAATCTTTTGCTGGTATCATTATGTTTGGCTGGACTCATCCCGATTTCTCGTGTCGTTTCCTGGATTCACTTGTGTAGGCCTCAAAAATGAAAGTCACGCTGAGTTGATCAAGACGGAGTCAAAAGTCACGCTCAGTTGATCCAGACAATATAAACAAATCACGCTGGGGAGACAGCTCATCATTTGTCAGAGAGTAATTATGACTGACAGCACAACAGTCGAAGAATGTCTCTTCGTATGCCACGTATGCACAGACTTCGAGAGATCATCGCCGTCTATTGCGTGATTTTTGAAATCTTCTTCAGCAAGACTCAGCCTTCGTCGAGTTGGCGTACCAAAAGGGTTTCTTGTCATTTAATGCGACTGGCAAAGCAATCACTGTCAGAGATTTTGTGTCAGTCGAGACACGCCGAATCAAGACAGCTGGCAGTTCTATCTCAAGTCTGTGTGTATTTGTGATCTTCATCTCAAGTTTGTGTGGATTCTGAAGTTTTCTTCCTCAAGTTTGCGTGGATTTTTGAGTTCTTTGCCTCGAAGTCTGCGTGGATCCTGAAGCTTTCTGCCCCAAGTTTGCGTGGATTTTGAAGCTTTCTACACCGAGTTCGCGTGGATTTCGTCTTCAACAAGTCTGCGTAGATTTCATCAAATTGGAGTACGTGGCAGCCATGCCACTGATCTCTCGCCTGCGTGTCCTGTAACTTGCATACGACTCATGCATGATTTCCATGTGTCCAACAGTTACAGGTCACGTCCAGTAACTGCTCACGGCCTTGCGTATGTTAAATCCTGCATGATTTTCAACTAAGCACAGGCTGTGAAGACAGTTATCTTTTCAGTTATTATTTTTGACTCTATAAATAGAGTTCTTTTTCTCATTCATTGTACAGATACATTGATATCTACTGTCAAAATTTTGAGAGCTTTTCTTCTTCGTATAGTCCAAGGGATAAAGCGATCGTCTTCTAGATCGGATTCCTATAGTTGTAATTTTCCCAGAAACATAACAAATAAAGAGAATTTCTTTATGGAAAACAAATTGGCGACTCTGCTGGGGAAAACCATCTCCTCTTCTGAGATGGCAACAACTCAATGTGACACTTCGTCAATCGGCTCGACGAAGAAGGTGATGACGATCAAATTTGATCAACTCGCCTATGAAGAAATGCAGCGGGCTAAGGGTGGCAAGCCCACTCCAGCCTCCATCATCACTGCCAAGTCGAAGGGACACTCTGTCTATGTCCCTAAGAATCAGTTGGCAGTCAATGGTGAAGTCTCTGCCACAGTGTCTGCTCCTAACACTGGCAAGAGCTCTACTGCAAGCACGCATACACTTGTGCGCTCGAAAATGACAGCAATCAAAGATCACACTAACAGTACTGGCTCCTTAGCCAAATCTGTTCCAGTGTGTATCTCCAAAGTTGAAAGTCACGCTGACAGTACTGGCTCCTTAGCCAAATCTGTTCCAGCGTACAAATTCAACTCTAAAAGTCACGCTGATAGTACTGGCTCCTTAGCCAAATCTATTCCAGTGTGCAATCCCACATTCAACAGTCACGCTGACAGTACTGGCTCCTTAGCCAAATCTGTTCCAGCGTGTAATTCAAAAATCAAAAGTCACGCCAACAGCACTGGTTCTTTAGCCAAATCTGTTTCAGCGTGTATTTTATCAGAGAAGAATAACTCCTTAGTTATCTCTTCTTCTTTACCGAGTTCTACTAGAACTGGGGGTGGTCTTTCACATAAAGTCCCTTCGAAAAGGAATAACTCTTTAGTTGTTTCTTCTGCTCCTGTAGTTTTTACTTCAGGAACAGCTTTGACTGATACTTTTGTTAGTCAAAGGAAAGGAGATGGTCTTTTGACTACTCTTCCTTCTGGACATTCTATGTCTCAAAATCTGAATGAGTCTAAGAAGAAATATTCCTTAATATCTTCTCCTATGACTTCTTCAAATTGGGCACAGAATCTGTCCATTAAAGAGGGTCTGTTACCAACTCCTAATCAAAGGAGTGGTTCAACTCTTTCTTCTCTGCAAATATCCAGATCAATGGAAGGAAAACTCCATGTTTCCAAAATTAATGTGTTACCTTCCACTGATTTAAGAACAAAACTCAGTACTTCTGGTGTTAAGAAACCATACCAATTGGATATGAAGATAAAAGATCCAGATGCAGAGTATGCAAGAAATTATGTGGCTCACATTAATCACTCTTTGTATAATCAAGAGCCATTAAGACCCAAGAACAGGAAGTATACTCCTCAATCTTCACAAACAGATTTACGGGAATATCTTCAACAGAAGAGAAGGAGTAATTCTATGTCAAAGGAACATACTGAATGTGACTTCTATCCAAGAGTCATAATTCAGTACAGATGTCTATCAACGGTTCAAGACCATGATGATCATGAATGTGACTTCCAGCCAAGAATCACAATGCAATGCAGATGTCAAACTAAACGACAGTCTGTCTTCAATAGGATTCAGTATGAACCTATGCCTGATGAAGATGAGCCTTTGTTTGCCTCTGTCAACATGACTTCTCGGGACACCGGGGGTAGGGTTGATAGTCCAGATGGAGTATATAGAAACACCAGAGCAAGAGTCCTGGCTTCTAGTCAAAGAAATTTGATCCCTAAAGATGATTCTGAATTCCTTGGAGAATCTAACTTCCCACCTCTTCCTACTGGGGGTAATTCTCCTATAGTTGACTTTGATGCACGAAGCAATGATTCAGAGTATACAACATCCACTAGTTCATCAATAATCCCTCATACAGTCACGACTTACATGGTTTATGGGAATACTGATGAACCTTCTTCTCCCTTGACTCCTCAAGATCAAAGAATTGCTTCTTTGGAACAGCAAATGAAGTCTATGACTGACACAATGAAGTCGATGTATGAACTCATGACAGCTCAGTTGCAAAATCGACAGACTGTACCAGATGCCATACCAGTTGATACTGATATAAGTCCAGTACAAGTTCCTCCAGCAGTACAATCCAATACTCCTGGACCAGCTCAACCAAATCCTAGTCTCTCTGGAGCTGGGGGTAGTGCTTACAATGCTGTTCCTCTTTCCAACTATTCTCTACAAGCCACAACTCCACAATCTTCGGGAGTTGTCTCTGAAGAATTGAAGAATCTCAAAACTTAATTCGAGGCATTCAAACAGAAGGATGGTTTACAAAGGTTAGGCATCAAGCAGCCTTATCCGATAGAATGGAAGCAAGTATCATATCCTCCTAAATACAAGCCTCCTACTATCTCATTCTATGATGGAACCACTTCTCCAAGTCAGTTTATTAATCACTTTGAAGTGATGACTGGTCAACTGCAACCAAGTGATGCCCTCCTTACTCGGGTATTTATTGGATGTCTCAAGGGAACGGCTTATGAATGGTATAGGAGTCTCCCAGATGGGAGCATTACCTCATTTGCTGGTTTCAAACAGATGTTTCTTGAAAGGTTCTATGAAGGGCTGAATGACATGACTATGTCTGCTCTTATTAGAATCAAGCAGAAAAATAATGAATCCACAGAGGAATACATTGAACGGTTTCGAAGAGAAGCTCTGAAGATGCCTCTTGGAACCCCTGATGCTGTCACCATTGACACGTGCAAATCAAACTTGTTGCCAATCATCAGTATGTAGACAGGGTCCACTCAATTTCAAGATTGGCCTTCCTTCATAGTCAGTGCCAAAGCTGCAGAAATCAGTGCTGAAACCTTCAAAGGTTTAGGAGTGCAGATGATTCCTAAAGAAACAGGACAAGGTGCTAACAATAAAAACAATGCTCGCAAGGGAAAAGAAACTCTTGAAGTTAATCTTCAGAGCAAAGATGCATCAAATGTTCAAACTCCTGCCTCTACAACTCAACAATCAAGAACAACTCGCCCCAAAGAAGAATATTCTTTCGATGACGACGATGTCCTTGGTATCTTTGAATGTCTTATGAAAGGTAATAAGATACAATTACCTGAGATCAAGAAACCTGATGAAGCTGGTAAGACAGATCATCCCAAATACTGCCCATATCACAGAATACTGGGTCATACAATTCGTACATGTTATGTACTGAAAGGAAAGATCCAAGAAATGATTAAATCTAGAGCTATCTCTCTTACTCCAAAAGAGAAGACTGTCACTTCTAATGTCGTCTCTATGCAATTCGGAGATTTCCTTCCTCAACTCCTTGAAGGTAGGATTGTTCCTATTCCTAAGGCGACTCTTGAAATAGTAAATATTCCTCCTCCACAGTCTGAAGGATTAGCACCAATCACTTTGGAGACTGGAGAAATCATGTGGATCCATCCTGATCTAGTGGCAAATTTTGAATCTCCTTCTCCTCAAAAGATTTCTTCTCGAAAGTCCAAGAAGGCTGGAAAGATCAAGTCATGTCATATGACTTCTCTTGGGTCTACCTCTGACACAGAGCCAAAAGACAAAGAAGAAGCACTTGTTAGTGCTACTCGAACGGGGAAACCTTACCTAAAGGATTATTCTAAAAGTCCTGAGGATCCTCTTGATATCCCTCCAGCTGATAAAAATGCTTCTAATGTTCTTCCTGAAGAAGAATCATCCACTGAACCTGTTCTTCCCAAGCCTACAACTCTGGAGAAAGGCAAACAACAGGCTCGGTTTGATAAGCCAATCAAGAAGTCCTCTCCTCTTGGACTTTAGAAGCCTTATAATTTCGACATTTTGGCTCAACTTGCTAATACTCCAGCTAGAATGTCCCTCTTTGAACTTCTACGTCTTTCCAAAGAGACTCGGGAGACATTAAGTGAAGCACTTCTACAAGCTGACTCTTGTCTTGCACAATTGAAGAAGCCAGATGCGAAACCTGCCACTTGCTTACATTACAACAGTGTACTGGAGATTATCCCAAATATCACCTTTACACAAGATGACATGCTACTGGAGGATAATCGACATGACCGACCTCTCTACTACACTGGTTATATTGATACGATAAAGATAGATCGTATCCTCATTGACCCAGGGTCTGCTATAAGCATAATGCCAAAGAGTTTGTTGGATGAACTAAAAATCCCTCTTCACAAGCTCTCCAAGACGGTTACTACTATCTTGGGATTCAATCAAAGCCGAAGCGAGCCTTTGGAAAAGATTCATCTGAAGCTTTAGATAGGCGATTTCAGATCTAAAGTCACTTTCTATGTTATTGAGATCGCGGGATCCTATAATCTTCTTCTGGGGAGGCCCTTTCTTCATGAAAATAATGTGGTGCCTTCTACTCTTCATCAATGTTTTAAATACATTGATAGCAATAGAAGAGTACAAAAAGAAGTTGCTGATATAAATCCCTTCCATGGGGTTGAAGCTTATTTTAATGATTCCCGAATGTACAAAGAAGAGTATACAAGGATCATACAAGCTATGGAAAAAGAAGATGCACAAAGTGAGACTTTAATAATTCCTGTTAAAAGTTGAACTATTCAGCAACAATCTCCTAAACCCTCTGGAGAAGATTCTTTCATCATTCCAGTGAGTAGACGGATCTCTCCGTTACCTCAGTCATCTACTCAAAATACACTGATCATTCCTGTCAGTGGGCGTACTACAGTTCCTGTATCTTCACAAGATACTCTGCTAATTCCAGTTGGAGGGCGGATTACTCTTCCTACTCAAACTTCAAGGGAGCTCACCTCTTCTGAGCCATTTGTTATCGATCTTAATCGAAACAAAGCTTCTTCTTCTTCTCCCCCTTTAGTCATTGACTTGGCTAAAATCTCTAAGGCTCAGCCTTCTCCCAATGTAAATATTGCTGCTTTTACATTTAATGAAAAGTCTCCACCTTTGCAGTACGTTGATGTGTGTAATTATGTTCATAGTTATTTACATCTGTTAGATGACTTGAACACAATAACCATAGGAGTTGTACAGATTGTTCATACAGATGTATCTCTAGAACCTGTACAATCTTCATACTTTCTAGTTCCAAGCAGAAAGCCAGGAGACATTCCAATATTCTTCTACAAAGGGCCTCAAAATCCTTCTGATCTTGAAGATGATGACACGGGAAGATTACAACTACGTCGTTATAGTTAGCGATCTAGAGACATCATCAAAAATATGGGCTATGACTTCAGGACTGGCCTCAATGATGGAAAAGGAAGAAAAATACCTGTCCGGATTCCTCCTCTGAAATATGGAAGGACGAAATGCGGATTAGGTTATACTGCTCCTACTCCTTTCATCAATATTATCCATGAAGATCCCGAGTCTGATGAAGATAAGAGATCTGATTCTTCTAGTACCACTTCTTGGGATTCCGATACAAGTATCGGAGACTTCTACTGCAACATTTTGTCTTCCAATATGGTTTCCATTGACCATTCTGAAGAAAGTGATGAAGACGAAGAAGAGTTTAAAATCTCACCTGAATCAGAACAGTGGGCCCAAAGATTAGATAATCAATGGGAGTTCCGTTTCGAGCAAAAAGAACCTCCGACTGAAGATAAACTTGTTCAAATAGATGTTGGTGAAGAGGGATCTCCCAAACCAATATTCATCAGTGAAAGTCTTTCAGAAACTGATAAGAAAGACATGATCAAACTCATTCGTGATTATATCGATGTCTTTGCTTGGAGTTATGAAGATATGCCAGGGCTTGATCCTCAAATTGCAACTCACAAGCTCAATATCTTGCCGAATGCTAAACCGGTCAAACAACAACAGCGATGATTTCGTCCAGACATCATGGATGCAATTGAAGCTGAAGTCAATAAACTCATTACCTCTGGGTTTATTAGAGAGGAACAACATCCCGATTGGGTGGCTAATATTGTTCATGTTCTTAAAAAGACTGGCAAGATCAGAGTATGCATAGACTTCCGCGATCTCAATGCGGCATGTCCTAAAGACGAATTCCCTCTACCAATCACTGATGTCATGGTTGATAATACCTGTGGATTTGAACGAATGTCATTCATGGACGGGTATTCTGGGTACAATCAAATCAAAATGTTTCCAGAAGACGAGAAGCACACTTCTTTCAGAACGTCGATTGGTACATACTGTTATACAGTTATGCCATTCGGTCTCAAGAATGCAGGAGCAACTTATCAACGAGCTATGAGCACTATATTCCGTGAACATTTGCCAAAAACAGTCGAATGCTATGTTGATGATATTGCAGTCAAAAGTCGACAAAAGGAGGATCATATCCAAAATTTGAAGACTATATTTGATCTAATGCGTAAACATCAATTAAAGATGAACCCTACTAAGTCCTTCTTAGGCGTCTCTAGTGGTAAATTTCTCGGCTTCGTCATTACCTCTAAAGGTATACACGTGGATCCCGAGAAGATCAAAGCCGTCCAAGAGATGCGTCCTCCACGCACCTTAAAAGAGCTACAAGGATTTCAAGGAAGAATCGCTTATATCAGGAGATTCATCTCTAATTTATCAGGACGCTGCAGACCATTCAACAAACTTATGAAGAAAGGTGTCTCTTTTGTCTGGAATGATGAATGTCAGAAAGCATTCGATGATATAAAACAATATCTGATGAGCCCTCCAGTACTGGTACCTCCCGTCTCAGGAATATCGTTCCTCCTCTATACTCGAGCAATGAGTCATTCATTGGGTGCATTACTCGCTCAAAAGAATCAAAATGGCTATGAACAAGCCATTTATTATCTCAGCCGCACTATGACCGGAGCTGAACCTCGATATTCACCGGTTGAAAAAGAATGTCTAGCCTTGATGTTTGCTGTCCAAAAGACACGTCATTATATCATTGGCAAGACTATTCATGTCATCTCCAGGATCAATCCTATACGGATCATGATGAAGAAACCCAGTGTTTTGAATTCTCGATTGGCTAACTGGGGAATCCTACTTGCTCAGTATGACATGCACTATATTCCTCAGAAATCAGTCAAAGGACAAGCTTTAGCTGATTTTCTGGCTGCTCACTCAATTCCAGAAAATTCAAAACTCTATGATAAAATCCCAGATGAAGTCCTAGATTCAAATCAAATTGCTGAAGAAGATCCTACTTGGCGTCTATTCTTTGATGTAGCATCAAGAATTGGTCCTAATGGCGATATTGTCGCTGGAGTTGGAATTGTTCTTGTATCGCCAGAAGGGCTTGCTATCCAAAGAGCTTATTCTCTCGATCAGACGTGTTCAAACAATGTAGCTGAGTACAATGCATTACTTATTGGTCTTCAACTCGCTAAACATCTGAATATTCAACATTTGGAGGCGTATGGAGACTCTAAACTCATTGTCAATCAGATCAGGGGTACTTATGAAGTTCACCATCAAGATCTGGTTCCTTATCATAAAACAGCTATATCTATGGCTTCTTTATTTGAAGAATTCTTCATTGAACATGTTAGGCGAGCATGTAACACAGAAGCTGATGCCCTTGCTAATCTTGCAGCGGTGCTGGCTATTCCAATCAGACGGCAACAAATGATTGTTGTTCGTAATCGAGAATTATTTCATCTTAAAAATAACTTGACTCTAGGACTTCCAGTTGACATTGAAGAATCAACATCTCATGACGTCAACACAACAAGAGGATTTGGATTCATTTGTAAATCGATGTCATCTTCATCCGATTCTAGCATGGAATTCATCTTCAGTAACTCGACTGAGAATTAAAATACGGATAAAGATTGGAGACTTCCTTTCTTAGATCTCGTATTATATAATATTCTTCCGGATGATCCGAGTGAGGCAGCATCTATCAGACGACGATCACTCAGATTCTACTACAATCATACAACAAAGACCTTATATCGTCGAGCTTATGATGGTTTACTCCTTCGATGTGTTGCCGGTGACGAAGCTCAACAAATCATTCGTGAAGCACATGATGGAATTTGTGGAGCACATCAGCCAGGACCAAAACTTTAAGACCGTATCCGACGTATGGGTTATTATTGGCCCACCATGGTATCTGATGCCATCGAATATGCAAAGAAGTGTAAGGCTTGTCAAATCCATACGGATTTTATTCATCAACCCTCAGAATTTCTACACCCGACGGCAGCATCATGGCCCTTCGAAGCTTGGGGCATGGGCATTGTCGGCCCGATCAATCCACCGTCATCTAAAGGTCATCGGTTCATTCTCGCAATAACCGATTACTTCTCCAAATGGGCCGAAGCTATTCCTTTATCTGAAGTTAAGACATCTAATGTCATCAGCTTTATTAAGCACCACGTCATCTATAGATTTGGTGTTCCTCGACGCATTATTCATGATAACGGACCACAGTTCGTCAGCCAGAAATTTATTCGATTCTGTGACGATCACCGGATCAACAATGTGGCTTCTACCGTATATAATCCAGCAGCTAACGGATTAGCAGAAGCTTTCAACAAGACTATCATCAAACTTCTAAAGAAGTTTGTCTCCACTAACAAACGTAATTGGAGTGACAAGCTCGGGGAATGTTTGTGGGCTTATCGCACTACAGTTCGTAATGCTACCAAATGTACACCTTTCTCTCTGGTGTATGGTTGCGAAGCTGTTCTTCCATTAGAGATTCAAATTCCTTCTTTAAGGATAGCAATCGCTAATGAACTCACTGCTGAAAATAACGATCGTCTTCGACTTCAGGAATTAGAAGCTCTGGATGAAAAGCGATTATCTGCTCAACAAATATTGAATTCTATCAAGCTAGAATTTCAAGAGCTTTTAATAAAAAAGTCAGAGTTCGATCATATCAAAAAGGAGAACTTGTTCTAACAGTCAGACGTCCTATGACTATGACTCATATGAGTAAGGGCAAATTTGACGCAAAGTGGGAAGGTCCCTATATTGTGAGCAAAGTTTTTTCAAATGGAGCTTATCAACTCTCAGAATTAGATGGTCGAAAAGTTTTGATGCCTATTAATGGCAAATTCCTTAAAAAGTATTATGTATAAATGTAAATACCTGTAATCATCAGACAAATTCATGTTTAAAAAAATAAAATTTTTATTTTATTTTCATGAATGATGATACATGACATTAAGGAAGATCACTATCATCCTTCTCTACTTTTGACGTGGGCCACTACCGTCCTTCTCAAAGACGTGATTAGCAAAAGAGCCGAGAACCTCCTTGTTAGAACCCACGAGGAATTTGCAAGCGGCCATCCTCATGGCTTCCTCTTCTTCAGTCCTTCCTGGTTCGAACAGAAAATCCAGAATGTCCCTTGGTGGCTTGGGTGCAGACGAACCTTCGCCTGCTTCCGTCTTCTTCGTTTTGACTGGACCAGCAGGGCGTTCTTCAGTGCCTTTCTGAACCTTTGAGGCTATCTCAGTCTTTTTGGATGCTTCTCCAGATGACATTTTTATGTTGAGGAGTAGAAGTATTCGTTCTTGCCAGATTTCTGCTATATTTATAGGCAGAAGTTCCTCATTCATCCGACGTTTCGTATATTCATTCATCCATTCATTTCTCACATTCATCCGACGTTTCACATCTTCATTAATACTTGACGGTTCATCCGTTCATTTATTACATCCACTCGACAGTTCATCTGTTCATCATTTCCTAACGGTTTATCCGTTCATAATCTTCTATCAATTTATTAAATGGAGATTCGTTATTTATCATGTTTTCATAACCTCTGAATCAATTCCGAATCTGCTTACTCATTTGTCATGTTTTGACCTTTGCATAGAAATCAATCTATTTTCTTTTGAGTTCTTATATATTATCACGTCCATAATACCTCTGATAATATCATATACTCTAAAACAGAAAAGATGATTTTATTATCTATCATGTCCACAATTCATCCACAAATACAAATCATTGAGCATAGAAGAATTATCATTTCCATTCTCATTTCACCACAAAAAAGTCTATTACATTTTCTTAGACTTTCTTACAAATCATAATGGAAATCTATTACAAATCTTGGATTTTCATTCTACACCACAACAATAACCTAATAGAGATTTATCTTCTTCTTTGGATCTTCTCCGTCGGACCTTCTCCGTCAGGTTCATTGTTGGTGGCAATTCCTGACTGTCTGGGTCCCAGTCACGACCAGATCAGCAGAAATCAAACTCTGATCTTCTTTCTCAGACGAGAGGAGAACCACAGAGTATGGCAGCCCGAAGTCGTGGTGCTGTCAATACAATTGGTGGATTGAGGGTAACCTCTCAAGGAAGACAGGAATGTATCCAAACCTTGGGATACAATTCCTAGTTCTCCCGTGAAAGGAACTCTACTACCCGATTTGTCGGGGTAGAGTTGACTCCACCATCCAACTCTCGTGTATAAAGGCTCTTTCTACCATCTAAGGAAGACCCTTCTATCCCACGAAGAGTTCTGAGTTGTCTGATTTACGCGTCAAAAGCGTATGAGCTCCCTGATGTAGATGTCAGCAGGATATTCTCTACAGCATCCACATCCCCAATGCCAGTTCTGAAGAAAATTTTCAGCCAAGTTTCTGTAGAAAGATCAACAGAAATCATTCAGTGTACATTTATCAAACAGTGACAGGCGTGTATTGTTCAAATCAGAAACAAGAAACAGAAAGCCTATCTTCAACAGCAAAAATAAGTGCACATATTACACTGATTTACCTTCAAGTTTGGTGCTAAGGATTGACAAACTCATGTTTGATACAGTGCGCAGAAGTCGAACATTAGAAGGCATTGCTTTCCTGTTTGAGAGTGAAATCTCCCAAAAATTTCATTCTCAGAGAAGAAGAAGAGGAATGGGAGATGAGTATCTGTGAAACTCTTCCATCTATTTAAAGGGCAAAGTACAAGTCTATTCTTGGAAAAGATCCGCATAAATAGCGCTCGTAAACTGTGGAATGAGTGTCACGTGTGCTTTGGAAGACAGAGCAACATTGGAAACAATCAAAGACTGCTAATTAACATTCTTCATTAAGGTACGCAGATCAAACACAAAAGTTGTACTTCATTTCTTAAGACAGGCACTGATGGCCTTACAAAAGACAAGACGAAAAGAGTACAACAAAAGCATAAAAGTTACGCTCTATTTTCTAGAGCGACTGAGCTTGGTGCCTAGTTCTTCTACGCTCCTAACTCCCAGACAGTGCAACAGAGTTTTAAACATTTCACGCTGCTCTATGAGGCTGTGCCCATCAGAAGAGGACGAGCCATCCAAGCCAAAATAGCTCAAGAAATTCTTGGCTAGTCGCAAGGGATCATCTTTGAGCTCGAAGACAAGGGGCTCTGGTTCTTCACCCCCAAAAGTGGGGTCACCATGGGAACAAAAGCCCAACTTGCGTGCTTCTTCCTCAGCTTTCTCCTTTGGTATCATATTGACGTAAGATGAAGATTAAAAAATGAATCTTCTCCCTGTTTATATAACAGAGTTCGCCGGCGATTCATATTCCACCATAAATTGGATATAATCAGTCTCGGAGAACGAAGAGTCATTATGACATTTAATAAGTTTATTTGGATGTTTTCAAAGAACTTCGAAGTCTTTTCGACTTCCAAAAAAAGTTTGGAGTCATCTCAGCGTGACTAAATCCATTTTATCATCTCTATTTTCAAAGTATTTCGAAAATTTTGAAGTCTTTTCAATTTTTCAAAAACTTTGAAGGGGGTTTTGTAGGCCTCAAAAATGAAAGTCACGCTGAGTTGATCAAAACGGAGTCAAAAGTCACGCTCAGTTGATCCAGATAATATAAATAAATCACGCTGGGGAGACAGCTCATCATTTGTCAGAGAGTAATTATGACTGACAGCACAACAGTCGAAGAATGTCTTTTCGTATGCCACGTATGCACAGACTTCGAGAGATCATCGCCGTCTATTGCATGATTTTCGAAATCTTCTTCAGCAAGACTCAGCCTTCGTCGAGTTGGCGTACCAAAAGGGTTTCTTGTCATTTAATGCGACTGACAAAGCAATCACTGTCAGAGATTTTGTGTCAGTCGAGACACGCCGAATCAAGACAGCTGGCAGTTCTATCTCAAGTCTGCGTGTATCTGTGATCTTCATCTCAAGTTTGTGTGGATTCTAAAGTTTTCTTCCTCAAGTTTGCGTGGATTTTTGAGTTCTTTGCCTCGAAGTCTGCGTGGATCCTGAAGCTTCCTGCCCCAAGTTTGCGTGGATTTTGAAGCTTTCTATACCGAGTTCGCGTGGATTTCGTCTTCAACAAGTTTGCGTGGATTTCATCAAATTGGAGTACGTGGCAGCCATGCCGCTGATCTCTCGCCTGCGTGTCCTGTAACTTGCATACGACTCATGCATGATTGCCATGTGTCCAACAGTTACAGGTCACGTCCAGTAACTGCTCACGGCCTTGCGTATGTTAAATCCTGCGTGATTTTCAACTAAGCACAGGCTGTGAAGATAGTTATCTTTTCAGTTATTATTTTTGACTCTATAAATAGAGTTCTTTTTCTCATTCATTGTACAGATACATTGATATCTACTGTCAAAATTTTGAGAGCTTTTCTTCTTCGTATAGTCCAAGGGATAAAGCGATCGTCTTCTAGATCGGATTCCTACAGTTGTAATTTTCCCAGAAATACAACAAATAAAGAGAATTTCTTTATGGAAAACAACTTATACTTGTTGGGCGGGGAAATATTAGAATAGGCATGTGAACATACCCAAATACTGGAACCACTCCCTTGGAATTATACTGGAATGATAGCCGTCTCACACCCGGCCAGGTGTGTGATGTGTCGTATTACCTACAGCCGTTCACATGTCAATTTTGATATTTTAAAACATACTGTTAGAGTATAGGCTGTACTCACCCTGAAATCATTGATCACATTGACTGGGACCATCCCGTACTGGACTCATCTAGTATTAGATTCGTCTGGTACTGGACTTTCGTTGGAGTCACACATGTCTATATTACAGTCTGGACTCATATCATGCTACTCTAGTTCAGCTAGATTTTTATTTTTCAGTCTTTATTGCCATGCTTCTCTTCTTGTTTAGTTATTTTCCTTTCCTTGTACCTTAACTGTTCTATATATCATTACCTGTATAAAACTGCTATATTTCATCAATAAAACTGTTTATAACTGCTTTATAGTTCTCTGTCATTTAATTGGGATTTCTTGATGAGTTGTACTCGTTCCTGTCCTGACTGGACCTGTTGAAATTTTACAGATATTTGCCCTGAGGATGCATGCCCTACATATTATGGACCCGGAGACGGAATGACTACCCTTGGCCCCGACTCTCAGGAGTGATCGGGATTTAGTTTAGTAGACTAGTATCTGTTTCCATGTTGAACTTGTTATAGAAGTTTTGAGACTTGTGTAGTATTTGAGATTTGTTGAGAGTTGTTATTATTTTAGTAGTTGTTCTTCTATTCTAGTATAATTCTCCTGTGTTTATCTTATCGTGCTTAGACTGTGATTGAGTTCAATATCTTATACTTGTCCTCCGTTCGGAGTTGATCATGATGAGTACTTTATATATTGCGTGAGTTGCTGGTTAGATAGTAACCTAGGACAGCGCTCTACCGTCGACACTGCGGCGTAGGCTGGGCGTCGTTACGTACTCGTACCCTCACAGTGGGTGTGGGTCGTGACACATTTTTAGTGGTGGCCCATGCAGGT
Organism: Iris pallida; assembly: GCA_029216955.1. Classification (NCBI taxonomy): domain Eukaryota; kingdom Viridiplantae; phylum Streptophyta; class Magnoliopsida; order Asparagales; family Iridaceae; genus Iris; species Iris pallida. The sequence continues at coordinate 12,445,308 of JANAVB010032619.1, forward strand.
CGAGAGTCGCATTAGTACGATATCGTGGTAGTACGGCGACTTGGTTGTACTGCTGCGAGCCTGTGATAGGATTGAGAGATAGGCTTTAACGGAGAGGTACTCAATCACAGTTAGGAAAAAAAATTCTGCTTCAATTCATGCCATCTACATATCTTACTGACTTGTCTTCCTTGCAATAAACTGTCCTCCTTTGATTTATCGATTCCTGCTAAGTATTGACTTCCTTTTCGATCTGTCTTCAGGATGGTGGAGACACGATCACATCGCTCTGGTACAGTAGCCGCCGAAGAGGGGTCTACCACCTCTCGTCCATTGCAGCAGCCTGTTGAGACTGTAGCACCTTCTGTTCCTGATCAGACTGGAGCTACTGTAGCCATTGGGGGTATGCCTCCACTTGTTCAGAGGACGACCCCAGTCATTCCTGAGATGTTTCGGCAGCAGCATCAGCAGCCACCTGCAGGGACAATTGATGCCGTTCAGCTGTTGGCTTTCTTCAGGCAGTACATGGAGGGTCAGCAGAGCCAGCAGCAGAGGCACACGGCAGAGCTCAGCAGAGGCATTGATCTGGCAGTGACGGCAGTGGAGAGAGTCGTAGCTCAGCCAGTGGCAGCCCCGCAGCCGTACCAGCCACGGAAGAAGGGCATCCAGGACTTCCAAAAGATGCACCCGAGAGACTTCAGAGGGACAGAGGGGATCCTGTATGCCGATGAGTGGATCGAGCATATGGAGGAGATCTTCAGGCTGGCTGAGATCCCGACGAGGCTCCAGATAGAGGCAGCGGCCAGTATGATGCAGGATCTGGCCCGTACATGGTACCAGACCGACCCGAGGGTTGGCACAGCAAGACAGACTTGGGCAGCATTCAAGAAGCTGTTCAAGGAGAAGTTCTTTCCAAACGCCGTACTGGGAGCCCTCGAGACCCAGTTCGAGGCCCTAGCTCAGGGGACCCAGTCCGTGGAGGAGTACGCAGGAGAGTTCTGCCGCCTGAACAGATTTATGGAGGACTTGTCGGAGACGACGAAGGCTCGGAGTTTCCGAAAGGGCTTGGTAAAGGAGGTCAAGTCCTACACCAAGAATGCCCACGGTGCTACATTTGAGAAGATCCTGGTGGACGTACTAGCTGCAGAGGATGATCTTGAGCTTAGGCTCAAGAGGGGGCGAGACTCCCAGGGTGGTAGTAGCAGCGGGGGTCAGGCCAAGAGGCCCCATGTGCAGGCTCAGCAGGCACAGGCACCAGTGAGAGTGCAGCAGGCACAGCATCAGCATAGAGGATAGGACCGCGAGGCGCCAACTTGTGCCTACTGCAGGAAGGCAGGGCATGTCTGGAAGTCTTGTAGGAGGAGGCTGAAGGTTTGTCTATTTTGTGGGTCGGGTGCTCACAAGATGATAGATTGTCCCACTGCACCTCCTTATGAGGGAGCTAGGCCACCTGTAGCTCAGCACCAGAGGGGTAGAGCTTTTGCGATGGCGGTCGAGGAGACCGACGCTGCAGGTGATGGGTTAGCAGGTTTGTCCTTTTCATTCTTCCTTCCCACTTTCCTGTGTGATTCTATTAGTACCTGCCAGGATATTGTTTGTGATTGTTAAATAGTGTAGCTATCCTGTTCGAGACTGTGAAATCACGACCAGTAGGATTGTGTTGCTTCGACCCTGATTTGCTGGAGGTTTGACCTAGGAAGGGTACGATCATCTTAATTTCGAGGACGAAATTTTTTTAAGGTGGGTAGGATTGTAACACCCAATTTTCCAGATGAGGGTATTTTTGAAATTTTATAATTATAATTATTAATTAAGGATGTTTATTTTATATTATGATTTTTAGTGATTTTTAATAATTTTTAGTAGAATTAATTTTGGGCCTATAGTTGACTTTGACTAGTGTTGACTAGAAGACTAACCTAGTGACTAACCTAGGTTAAGACCCCTTGGTTAGGTTAAGTAAACTTGGTTTGACCTAATTTAGTGAAGTTTAAGTCATTGGAACTTGTTTGGAGAGATTTGGAGTTGATTTGACTAATATGGCTTATGACTTCATAAGTCATGATTAATGACTTAGGACTTGGCCCATGGCCCATAACTAGAAGCCCTAACCCTAACTAAACCCTAAATGAGCAGCCACATAGGGATCCCCACCCTATTTAAACACTTATTCATTAGGGTTGCCTCTTTTTATCATTCCAACACTTGGAAAAAAGAGAGGTATTCTTCCCCCTTCCAAAAATTTCCATTTATTCATTTGATCTCCTTTTTCATCCTAGTTTCTTGCATTAGGTTCTATTTCTGTATATTTTATAATTTTGGAGGTTAATCTCAGCTTTGGGCTCATTTGGAGCATTTGGCCATCAAGAGGAACACCCCCCCATTTGGAGCTTTTCCATACAAATTGCACCTATAGGTAAAACTCCTCAAATTGATTTAAATTGTTGTTTTCTTTGCATTTAGGGCTAGATCTAGGAGTCCCCTAGCTGTCCCTGGAATTAGGGCACAATTCGTGTCGATTTCGTGTCCGTATCGGACACGTATCCATTTGATAGGCTAGGTGTTTGATAGAATGCCCCTTAGGAAATTATTTTCGATTTTTGAAAATGTAATTAAATGGATTGATAGATCTTGGTATGTACATTAAATTTTGCGAAGAGTGTTAGGTATTTTGGTGTCTGGTTGTGTCGGATTTTCGTGTTGGACACGCTGTGCACACACGTACACTATGTCCTGCTACTCGGGGTCAATAACTCCCGACACAGGACACGTGGACACGCCATTTTTTGCGAGGATCTTGGGGCATCGACTGCCACCATCCTCCCAAAAAATGGGAGCACGTGGTTGCGTGTACGAGGAGAAATCCTCCTCGCACTGGCCGTACTGGCCGCGCGCGCAGGCTGTGCACGCGCAGAAACGGTCACTGATACGCGTTCCAAACTCTGGACACGAGTCACTCGGACACGTTTCAGGCACTTGAGTGTGTAGCCCTACTCTGGGCGAACACATGGACACGTGCACGAGGAAACTGGTGTCGTGTGTCGTGTCATAGGTCGATCGACACCCGTGCACGATGATTGTTCTATGTGCACAGTCCTTTTGTGCACTGTTTTGTATTTTTAACTCGTATGGACACGTTGTGTCCACTTTGTGGACACAAACCACTTGTGTAACATGTACACATCATGTAAATGCTTTACTAACCATCAAATTGTATAATTAACTTAGTTTTTGATTTCGAAATTGGATTCCTCCTATTCAACTGATACGCAGTCCAGTTTCCTTTTTTCTAATTTTAAGGTATAAATTAAACTGTTTTCCTTGATGTTAATTATCATGTAGATTCCTATACATGTGTATTAGGACTTGCTAGATGGGTGTTGCATATTAATTTTGGTCTTGCATTTGATAAATAGGATTTTGATGGTGGAATGATTCATGACTGATACATGCAGTCTTTCAAGTTCTGTTTTGAGTTCTTTTTAACTGATGGCACACACTGAAATTTCTGAGTTTTCACATCATTTAAAACCTGACATTCACCCACCCATGTATTAGTAACTGTTAGGTTGTTATGTCAGTTGTGTTAACTGTCATTAAAAAATTTGGAACTGTCATTGCCTTGTTGTTTCACTGAATAGCTAAAAGCCTGAGCCACATGGACATAACATCTGAACACACACATTAGACACTCATACATACCTGTATACATCTGAGGATTACATGAAATTGTTGAGGATAGCAAGGTCATGGGATTTTGAGTAGGGATTGACAGTTAACAACACTATTAGACTGAACAATGCTCACTGTTATTTGAATGTCCTTGAACTTCAAATTCTGATTTTAATTCCTTCCTTGAGAACTGAATTGATTCTTACATTTCCATGTTAATTCCTGAACATTTTGTTAGTTCATGTTAGTTGGGGTTATCCATGTTATAGGATTTTCGAATTGGATGATGTATAAATGCATGTACAAATACCTTAGCCTTGATGGTACTTATCTAGATGATATAGGTTTATGTAGATAGAGGAGATAGAGGGGTATGGGGTATATGTGATATTAGTTTATGAGTTGTGTATGAATATTAGAGTTGTGAAGGGTTGGGATGCAACCTGCCTTGACCTTGTTTCAGAGCATTACAGCAGCAGGGCCATTGGCCAATTGCTATAGGGAGCTTGTGTGTGGCCAATTGGCCAATGGTTTAGCAGTTAACTACCTTAGCCTTAGGCCTTCAGCCATTGGCATTTTTGGTTAGGACTGAATTACAAATGGCATCAATTATGAGAAAGTGAGATGGGATTTGGGTATGATGTGAGGGTCTAAACATGGATAGGTAGTGACAGTGTGTTGAGCTTGGGGCTGGCCTAATATATGCAAGTGCAGCAGTAGTAGCAGGAAGACCCTGCCTGCAGGCAAGCATAGCAGCAGGGCAGGGTGAACATCCAAATTTGTGGGGGTTTGAGTATGTAGCAAGTGTTAGAGGGAATAAATGTATCAGTTGAGTTGGGATGTGGGAGTAAATTTGTAGGCCACATCAGTATTGTATAGGGGTCAACTGGTTTATAGGTTAGAGTGAATAGAGGATGTTGAATGGAACAATGTGGGCAGTAGGAGGAGAGCCCTGTGCAGTGAACAGGGGGTACAATTAGTGTCAAGTGTATAGTGATAAATATGGAAATGTACCAAGGGATACTTTCTGTATGTACCCATATTTAGGTTCAGCCTCTTGTCCAGTCCAGATTGGGGAGGATATGTCCCATGTATCTGTCCCCATATCAGTCAGTCTTATTTTCTATTGTCTTAGCCTTGAGCATTCATATATGTCTGCATCGGTATATAGTTATGTCATATCTAGAGTGTGTATTATGCATATTATAAGAGTATTGTTGATATAGGAAATACATGTATGTATACCTATGAATGACCTTGTGACATGAGCATATGTATATATACTATGTATATGCATATTGTAATGTACACATAAATGCATGAATGTTAGGAATGAATACTAGTATGTAATAGGATATGCATGTATCCTATTTGATGTAATGCAAGTATCTATATATAAAAATATGTATATGTATGATATATATATAAAGTATGCATAAATGTGAGTGTAGTGTGTGTATTATGTATTGTATATATATGCCTAGAATGAGTTTTAGCCTATAGGCTTTGTTAGTTGACCTTAAGATTGACCAATGGTTTAAGGTTGACTTGGTTTGACTCAACAATTGAGCAAACCCTAGAATTGACCAAGGTTTGACCCAATAGTTCAGGATTGACTAGATGTTGATCAGGATTGACTTAGAGTTGACTTTGTCCTAGATTGGCCTAGAAATCATGTAGATTGCATCGTAGACTTCATTTATCTTATTTTAAACATATTATAACATGTATTCCTCTGTTTAGGACATTGTGACCTGTTGCAGACATCTGATATTATACTACTCTTTTCAGAGTACCAGGCGAGTACATTCTCTGATAGTTCTTTCATTTACTTGTCAATTACTGTACTTCAGTTCTAGATAGTTTTATGTGATTCTTACAACACGTATGGATATTTCTGGATTCATGTATGCGACACACATACCATCTGTCTGGCCTCTATTTTCTGGAACCACTACTGGCATCACCTTCTGGAATCACTACTGGAACCACCTACTGGAATCACCCTGGAATCTTTTGCTGGTATCATTATATTTGGCTGGATTTATCCCGATTTCTCGTGTCGTTTCCTGGATTCACTTGTACTTGCTGGGCGGGGAAATATTAGAATAGGCATGTGAACATACCCAAATACTGGAACCACTCCCTTGGAATTATACTGGAATGATAGCCGTCTCACACCCGGCCAGGTGTGTGATGTGCCGTATTACCTACAGCCGTTCACATGTCAATTCCGATATTTTAAAACACACTGTTAGAGTATAGGCTGGACTCACCCTGAAATCATTGATCACATTGACTGGGACCATCCCGTACTGGACTCATCTAGTATTAGATTCGTCTGGTACTGGACTTTCGTTGGAGTCACACATGTCTATATTACAGTCTGGACTCATATCATGCTACTCTAGTTCAGCTAGATTTTTATTTTTCAGTCTTCATTGCCATGCTTCTCTTCTTGTTTAGTTATTTCCCTTTCCTTGTACCTTAACTGTTCTCTATATCATTACCTGTATAAAACTGCTATATTTCATCAATAAAACTGTTTATAACTGCTTTATAGTTCTCTGTCATTTAATTGGGATTTCTTGATGAGTTGTACTCGTTCCTGTCCTGACTGGACCTGTTGAAATTTTACAGATGTTTGCCCTGAGGATGCATGCCCTACATATTATGGACCCGGAGACGGGATGACTACCCTTGGCCCCGACTCTCAGGAGTGATCGGGATTTAGTTTAGTAGACTAGTATCTGTTTCCATGTTGAACTTGTTATAGAAGTTTTGAGACTTGTGTAGTATTTGAGATTTGTTGAGAGTTGTTATTATTTTAGTAGTTGTTCTTCTATTCTAGTATAATTCTCCTGTGTTTATCTTATCGTGCTTAGACTGTGATTGAGTTCAATATCTTATACTTGTCCTCCGTTCGGAGTTGATCATGATGAGTACTTTATATATTGCGTGAGTTGCTGGTTAGATAGTAACCTAGGACAGCGCTCTACCGCCGACACTGCGGCGTAGGCTGGGCGTCGTTACGTACTCGTACCCTCACAGTGGGTGCGGGTCGTGACAGAAAACTTAGACATAACTTCGTGTACGTTTGTCGTATCGAGACAAAACTTGTGCCAGCAGGACCGTATCATTTTTCTGGTCCTGTGTGCCAAGTTTGGTCCGATTCTAAGAAGGTCGACCGGAACGCCTATTTGGCGGGCCCGCGACCCGATCCAACAGGAAAAATTGTGCATGGCCTACCGGAATCCAACTTTAGATATATGGTTGGGTTCATCTCCTCAAACCAGATCCATAGACATATAGTTTGACAAATTTAGAGACAACAGATACTAGCACGCATTTTGGTGCAAAACGGGTCCAACGACGGACATTATTTTGACCCAAAATTACGATTTTGCCTATGTTCCAGAATTGGACTTTTGGACAGGCGTTTTCTAGATATATCTTTTATAATAGGAACGTTCTTGAAGTTTGTTTCAGCATCCGGAGCCGTTCATGGATTTTGAGATTCATTGCTGACGTACTTGAATGTTGGATTGTTATTCCGCACCGCCAGGCAAGATACCTTGCCACCTTACTCTGTGATTTACCTTATCTTATTTTCAGTTATTTATATTTGGCAATACTTATCTATTGTTAGTATTATATCACTGTGCATCCAAGTCACACTTGGGTGCAAACGACTATATCGGTCGTTTTACTTGTTTTATTTTATTCTCTTGTATTGACTTAGCCTAGTAACCACCCATTGATGATAAGGTATTGGTATATCTCATACGGCCTTGACATATACTTTATCACGTGTTGTGAGTCACATGTAGGACACGTACTCGCGTAGTCGGCTGGCCACCGATATGTCTGAGGCGTGCGACGGATAGGAGTAACTGCCAATATAATTGCATGCTAGTAGACTTGGCGATTACTAGAGGTTCATATTGGTCATGGAGATAATGATACTAAAAATTGGGTGGGAAGAACAATACCTGACGTATGGGCTTCTATTACACTTTTTCTTGTAACCCGGAAGTGTCACTGGAGATACGGGTATGCTTACCCCCGCAGGTTGGCCACTGACGTTCTTGAACGTTATGCGCTTGGTCACTGGTACCCAAGAGGGGACTATACCGGATCCTATTATCATCCAGGGCTTATGCGTCGAAGGATTGTATCTCAACTGCATGTTCACAGTAGAATGGTTAGGAACCCTATTGCATGCATCACTTTATTTTCTATTATATATCATAGTTTATACGGCTTGGTATTTTTTTGTATCTTGTTACATCCCTCTGAGGACCTAGTTATCTCTCCATGGTTAGACGATTTCCCGCAAGAGTACGGAGCGGCATTGGATCCTTCCTACATCGATGACGAGGCATCTCCTGCTAATTTTTAGTTTATTTATACATTGAGACATTAGTGGACATCTTATATCTCTTTTTATTTCTATTTTGAGGAGGATGGACTTCGATCATTTGAGACTATTTTTCATAGCTGTTTGGAGTGGGTATGTCCACCCAGCTATCTCTTTGATACACTTATTTATTCTAGATTCTTATATCTTCTGTGTTGAGCTGTGATGAGATTAGATTATTATATTCTGGCCTATGATTACTTTATATATATATATATACAGCTTATGTACGTATACGAGGATTCCATATATTGGAGTATTCTTCGTATATGTGCAGCTGGCATGTCTACGTACTTGGTCCTAAGTATTTTGGGACTGGGGCGTTACATGTTTTTATGGTGGCCCATGCTGGTCAGAAAATATTTTTGGGTTACATGACTGTGCCCAACAAGCCTGCATATAGGAATATGAATAGTATCCCATCCAGAGCTACTACCTCCTTTGACTTACAAACCTTTCAAATTCTTTTTGATTTCTTGAATCGCCTTCTGTCTAACCTTCCTAACATTATCCTATTTTCGTGCCAGCAATATGAATCTATGAAGCGGACGCACCATTACCTTGACCCCCAAAGCTGGTGATGCGACTACCCAAGAGAAACAGAACCCTCTGATGACCCCGGTGACGCCGTATCATCTAGGACAGCAGCAAGCTACCACGATCCCGTCGACGGTGCACCAGGAGACTCAAGCACCCCCAGCCAACCAGACTGGGCAGACCACTGTAGTACCCCTAGAAGGGAATGTGCCCTCTACTACACCACTTCAGCCAAATTATGTGACTCAACCAGATCAGAGAATCCCAGCTTCCCCAGCAAGAATATACGCCACTTCCTCTCCAGTCCCCATCATCCGTACTAGTTCCTTACTCTAACGAGGCTTCAGTGGTAAGGTTCTTGCTAGGGTTATTGCAAGTGCAGCAACAACAAAATGAGTTTGCAAGGAGTATTATATCGGTAGCCCTAAACAGGACTCTATCTACCCTGTCAGCCTTAGTACCAACCAGAGACTCAGAATAGGCTGAATAGACATCCTAAAGCACAACAACACCCTAGAGCAACAACATATCCCGATAAGGAGCTTCCTACATGTCGCTTTTGCCATAGGAAGGGTCACGTTATGAAGAATTATCGTCGTAGATTGGGACAGTGTATGATTTGTGGTTCCAATTATCACGAAGCCAGAGATTGTGCGGGGACACAGTATACCTCGCAGCAGCAGCAGCAAGGAGAACGACTATATCGGGCTTGAAAGAAGCCTACCTGCAACTACTGCGAAAAAAAGGGACACATCAGTAAAGATTGTCGAATCCGTCATGGTTTATGCTTAAGATACGGATCAAGACAACATATGATTAAAGATTGTCCCGAACCACGAACTCAAGTGCATGATCAGCAGACTCACAGGCCAACAGCCCCGGCACTTTCCACACCTCGACCATTTCAGCATGTGTCGAGGCTCATGACACCAACAGTAAGAGCACTACGTCCACCATTACCTCCACAGCGATTGCAGTTCCACAGGGCGAGAGCATAGGGCCCTAGTCAAAAGTATGGGCAGGCCTTTCACTAGCAGTAGAGGGTACAGAATCCCTAGGAGAAATTATAGCAGGTATGATTTTAGTTGCTACGTTCTTGCTATTTGCCTTATTTAACACTGGAGCCACACCGCACTAGTTAATCATAAGCCTAGTCATGCATTTTCCATCATACTCATCCCTTCCTAAAACATAGATCCATTGTTATTACCTTTAAGTTGTTGATAATGGTAAATGACCAGAACATATGACGACCTCGGAACAGGTATATTATCTTCCGTCAAGAAATTGTGCTATCAGTAGGTACATAACTAATTATTTCTCACCTGGAGTTAGCTGTTTCGGTTACATTACTGTACTGAATGGGCCTGGATATAGAATTAGAATCTAGGTACCTTATCCACATACTTGACCTCCATCCTTGATTCTATTTGAACCCCGTTGATTGCCTTTAATTACATCTTGCCTGATTTTCTTTCTACCACAAATATTATCCTCTCTCCCCGTATTGATAGACAGGTTAGGAAGATGACTCATACTTGGTATACGTATTTTATGTTGCTCAAATATGCTATTAGTTAAACTCTTTTAAGTTGGGTAGAACGCCTCATGATCTATCATCCTCCTTGTCCCTACGACCTTCTTTAAAGAGAACACTCAGAAGATTACCTTGACTGTGCTTATTAGTTCAATCAATGCCTTAGATAAGAAACCAGTAGGACAACTGTAGAGGCACAATCATAGGTCGAGTCTTAGAGTTTGATGAACTTGAACTACTCGTGCCTTCTTTCAACTATATATCTCGCGTACTTATGTCTTGGACTACCGTGACTAAACACCGCTATTATAGCCTAGCTTTCGCAAGCATATTCTTTATCAAGCTTTCTCAGGACATGTATTTATTGGGGATGCCCACTAACAAATTGTCTAATTAGAATCAGTGTATTATGGTCTGATCAACCTTGGTGCACTTGGTTTGCTCTTCATTTGATTATCCTACATGGATTGAGATATAGATGACTCTAGGATCTCATCCGCAACTGACTTGATAACTCTATTTGAATTATTAAATCGTCTCTGGAACCCCGTATTCTCATTTGATTCCCTCTCCCTTGAACCTATATTATTTTTTGCCTTTACTGATTTTGAAAAAATAGATGCTCGTATTGAAGGAAGATAGACCCAGAATGTCCCCCTTAGTTCGACATACCATCTATAGCCATGAAAGCTATATATATACAATTATTTTTATCTATTTGAAATCGAAGAACGGTCTTCAAACTTGATTCATATCTACCATATCACGTTTCCTATTACATCGTGTAGTATTCTTCTATAATCAAAATTTGAGGTATGATATCCCGACTTGAATCATTATAACTTCATTAAACCATAAAACTGTGACTTCGTTAACTTCTGGAGATGAATTACGGAAGGATACAGATTGTAAAGCCCCTCTATATTTTAGGATGTACTAGTATTGCCGATTGATTAGCATAAGTGGTTTCCATTAGGACGATAAATCAGTGCCTCATGAACACCCACTTTCTATTTAGATCTTTTGGTACTCCCTACCGTGACTTTGATATTCGGAGTGCAATATCAGCTATTACCTTCCAACAAATTTTATGTGCAAAACCTAGACGAGGTCACCTACATCTAGGTATATCATGTCCCACTCCAACATGTCCCCTTGTGCTCTATTTTTTATGATACAACTTTCAGGTCAAAAGGGTTAACTATAAGCCCTACCGTAATGCCGATGTGCTTCCCTACTTCGATTAGAGACCCAATCTCGACTCGATTCTTTCAACCCAATATATGGTTATGATCTACTCGAGGTCCACTATGCACATGCCTTCGTGTGCCACTTAGTTGAGTTCCCGTATGCCACTTATACACAAAAGTCACGGGAGGCACATTTTTAAACTTACGTCACCTATCTAACCAATCCGACTCGGAACTAGCCCAACCACTCAAGTTAGAACCTGTTCTGGGCTACCATAACCTAGTAAGGATGGTATAGATTGATCCTACGAGACTTTGGTTGGCCGACATAGATTAAACCCAATATGAACTTCGCATGTACTATTTTCCAAGCAATATCTTTCCTACTTTGCTGGAGCATGACTATATTTGGGCAATATGAAAATGGTAAATTTTCTTTAGAATGTGATTGACCAAAAACACCATAGGAAGAACTGGCTCTTTGACGTTTGTGACCATGGTATAAAGGCCCAATATTCTTGTGCCACTCTTTAGAAATTTCCCTCCTTAGAAGTCTTGTCAGGACGATTTTCACGGGTAGCCAACTTATATAAGTTGGGTAGAGCCTTTAACCAAGAACACTTTATCTTTTAGGTAATGAAGCCAATGAGGGTTCCTTGTATGACCACCCACAATTGTTCAAAAGATAAATGTCACGCCACAGAACCAAAATACTGGAGAGCGGGGGCAGACATAGCCAGCTACGTATATGAAATAGGATCCATCTCGCTATACGGTCACGGCTGTCTAGATACATGAGGGTTTACTACAAGCCAACAGTCTTCTATGGTCAAGAACAAGCCTAGTGTCTCAATCATAAGCAAATAAGTAAATGTTACAAGATGTATGATCATTAAATATACAATAATAAGGCGTCCCAAATATTACATATTCAGCTGATCATGAAGCTAGTCGTTACAAAATGTTAGGACTAGCAAGAGTTTAGTCATACATGATCAACCCTAGGATTTGTCAATCATGTTACAGCCCGTAGGCAGACAGTAAGTAATTGCAATCGAGCTAAACAGGTGCTCGTCGGCTAAACGCCTCAAAAGAATATTTTACAATAAAGTGGGAGATCAAAAATAAACCCACTCGTTGCCAGGGTTCCGTCTAGTGGCCACCATCTGGCTGGAAGGTCGGTAGATCCTCTGGAGCTGCTCTGAAATCTGGCCACACAAAACCAGCTGGGTCAGACCCCAGAAAGGGCAAGTGCCACAAAGGAGGCTTCACTTAGGAACTAAAACCAGCAATCAGCACAAGAGTATAAATAAAAGTAAGAACTAGAAATAAAGAAAATACATCAGGATGATATACGACGAGATAACCATGGAGCTATTCAGATAACCAGGTTACAACCCGTAAATCAAACAAGGACCGGGGTTGTAACCCTTCGTCTGAACAGAACTTGGAATTCTCACCATTTATCGGTAAAATAAATACAAGCATTCTGGTCATACAGTAATCAGGATCAGGGTAAGACTAGACTGGTTAGACTCCATCCAATTATTTCACGGCCAAGCAAGAATTATGGCTTGATACTTTAACTAACTAGGGTGGTCACAAGCATAATTACTAACAAGATGCAGTGAGATTATTCCACAGCCACAAGCCCTGCAGACCATCCAGGTTACCTGGGTTAAAAGATTTAGAGTTGAATTCAGGTGGGTACATCATCCAGGAAACGAATGTACCCTTAGGTAGCTTGAAGGGTGCAACACATGACAGTGTGCTAGAAATGTACCCTACTCGACGGTAGGCTACAGATCCCAAGGCATGCCCAGGTAACGGGATTGTATATAGCTGGGAGATCTCTTTATGACTAATGTATTAATCTAGTTATTTAGACTTAGTCCATTTCAGTAGGTACTCCTGACCGTGGTACTCAGGAGTCCCCTCCTAGACATGATGCAAGACAGGACTGAATTATTTATACAAGCACAATCGCCCACAGTGTCCAAATTAATTATACAGGTCATGTCATGTCAGGTAGCCGTCGCAACAGCTTATCAGATATATCATGTCAGGTTTAACATGTCCAGTTTACTTGTCAGGAGTGCACCGCGACGGGCTACTATCCTGTCATGTCAGGTTAGTCATGTCAGGAGTGCACCACTACGGGTCACTGTCATGTCAGGCTCAATTATCATGTCCAAACATATCAAGTAAATTCGTGATTATCAAGTTTATGACAAAAGACGTAAGATAATAAAATGGACATGAAATATCTAATAAAATATCAATACACAGGGCTATAGGAGAGCCATACGGCTAAGGCATATGCGGCCAGGAATGATCTCATGCGGCTGGAAGAGAACGGCCCATGCGGCTGAATAGGGTCAGGCGCATGCGGCTAAAAAGGGAAGGGCTTATGCGGTCAAAGGGGTATCAGTCATATGCGGCTCGGAGATCCACTCAGTCATGTGGCTGAAAAAGATAAGACATATGCGGTCAGGAGGATAGAGAACACATGCGGCTAGCGGGGGATGGGTCCATGCGGCTGGCTGACCAATCAAGTACATGCGGTCGGGGAGGAGCAACCCATGCGGCTGCGGGGGGCAATGACTAAGCGGTCATAGGAAGCAAACCCATGCGGCTGGGAGACTGTGATCTATGCGGCTCGCGAGTGTTGAGTTCATGCGGCTCGGGATGGGCGAAGTCCCATACGGCTGGACTGGGAAGCTCAGTCATGCGGTTAAGTAAGAAGGACTTCATGCGGCTAGAAGGAATACTTGTCGTATGAACTTGTCATGCGGTCAAGTCAAGACAATAGTGCATGCGATTGGAACTGACATGCCGCATGAATGTTCATGCGGTCAAGTGCTACCATGCGGCTCGGGACTGTGCTTCTTCTCCAAATTTCTGAGAAGAAGTATACCATAAGCCATGGCTTCCAAGATGCATAACTCTATCATCCGGAGCCCAAATCCGAACTTTCATAGGTCAAAATGGGGTAGAACGAAATTCTCTAGAACATGGAACCATCAAAACTCGAAAATAACAAGATTAAGTAGATCAAAACCTAAGAAATCCGAAAATAAGGTAAATATAGATCTACAAGAATCTTGCCATGGAAAGTGAAAATGCCAAGTTCTAAAGTAAGTTAGAATGCTGTAAGGAAGAGAATGAAGCAATAAAATTGGAGTTCCTCCATGAAGCAAGTTGCACTTGCCTAGACCTCTCTCTCCCTCTCTCTGGTAGGTGAAGAATTAAATGGAAGAAGAAGAAGAGGTTAATGAAGAGAGAGAAAGAAGAATGGGTTAATAAATGGTAGTGGTGGAAGGTAGGGGGTTCACCCTTTGGTTCGTAATGAACCAATAGCAATCCCAAACCGAATCAAGCCAACCCGAACCAAGAATAACCAAGCCAAACCAAACCAAGAAGATATGCAAATACAAGATAAAATACGTATACGTATTCCAAATACGTAATACGAACAACAGGCATTACAATAAAGGCATGACTTTCATGTGTTAGTGTCCTTTGTTCGCCTTTGCATTGCATACCACCCCCTTAGTTAGTTTTAATTTCGAGGACAAAATTTCCTTAAGTTGGGTAGAATGTAAAACCACTAATTTTTTTATAATTTTTATATTTATTTTAAATATTATTATGGTAATTCCTATCTAGTGTTTAGTTAGTAATTTATTATATGCTATATATTGCTTACAATTTATACTGAAAAAATATATATACCTTATAGGTATTTGTGAGTTTTGGGAAATATAGAAATTTTTATATAAATTTTTATGGTGTCTATATATATATATATATATATATATATATATATATATATATATATATATATATATATATATATATATATATATATTTGTGTAATAGAAATGAAAATAAAAATGAAATAAAATGAAAGAAATAAAAGAGTAACAGTACATTTAAGTCACAATAGTTTTAATATTGGATTTTTCTTAGCTTACACTTACATATATATATGTATAGGGAAATAGGTAAAAAGAAAAAGGAAAAAAAACATAAGTTGTTGTTCACTTCGTGAACAGTAACATCTGTGTCCCGATCCCCCCCCATGTTCCCTGAAGCTATAGGAAATTGGAAGAGAGCCCAATTTAAATCTTTCAAACTACAAAACCAGATCTTCCACAAATCTTATCATTCAAACCCTATGCATAAATCTCTATCCAAATCTAAAACCTAATCTAAATTGAGTTTAAATTCGAGTGTAAATCAAACTTAAATCTGTATATATTAAACGAACTCACACGAGTAGGCTTCCAGAAATACAAACAAAACCTTCGAGGAATTCCCCCAATCCACAGCACCGACACTCCTGCCAATTTTGTACACTACCTCCATCAACTGAGTGCCGCCCCTGATGATCGGAGTTGCCGAAGCACAGTCCCGACCGACCTAAAACAGGGAAAACCCTGTTTCAGTCGACAGCAGGTGCACAACTTCTTCCCTTTGTTATTTTTGCCATACTAGACTATTTCCTCCGCCATCGACTCCTACGGAGAGACTACATGACCCCCTTGAAATACCAGTAAATAGGTTGGGCATAGTTGTATAACCAGCCCCAAAAAATCGACATAAAGTCGAAAGAAAAACGAGTTAAAAATAGAGTATTAGGCTGGCGAAACCCTCAGTTTGGAAGCCAGATTCTGAACCAAATAGTAGGGTTTTCAAAAATCTAATTAGAAACAGTCTAAGACAACATATACGAGAGTAAAACCTAGTTTGTAGATCATGATTTCATTATGTAGACATGAAGTTATTCAATTGTAAAAATCAGAGAAAAATTAGTTCTTAAACTGAAATTTTCAGAAACTTTTCCTGATACGGCGTGCGCCCCAACAAACCTGGCGATATGGTCGTAACCCATAAGCATCGAAAGGCATATATGGATGTTATCGATATGTGGGAACTGACGGAACTCGATTTCGTTGCGTGTGCGCGACGAAATCAGTACGTATCCGTCAAGATACCCCCGTATCGATCTTTTGCAAACATGGCCATAACTTTGTGTATGTTCTTCATATCGAGATGAAACTTGTGCCAGTAGAACCGTATCATTTTTTTGGTCCTGTGTGCCAAGTTTGGTCCGATTCTGAGAAGGTCGACCGGAATGCCTATTTGGTTGGCCGCGACCCGATCCAACGGGCAAAATTGTGCATGGCCTGCTGGAATCTAACTTTGGACATATGGTTGGGTTCGTCTTCTCAAGTCGGATCCGCAGACATATAGTTTGATGACTTTAGAGACCATGGATACTGGCACGTATTTTAGTGCAAAACGGTCCAACGGCGGACATTGTTTTGTCCCAAAATTATAATTTTGCCTATGTTCTAGAATTGGACTTTTGGATAGGCATTTTCTAGATATATCTTTTACACCAAGAACGTTCTTGATGTTTGTTTCAGCATCCGGAGTCGTTCATGAATTTTGAGATTCATTACTAACGTATTTGATTGTTGGATTGTTATTCCCGCACCGTCAAGCAAGATACCTTGCCACCTTACTATGTGATTTACCTTATCTTATTTTTAATTATTTATGTTCAGCATTACTTATCTATTGTTAGTATTATATCACTGTGCATCCAAGTCACACTTGGGTGCAAACGAATATATCGGTCGTTTTACTTGTTTTATTTTATTCTCTTGTATTGACTTAGCCTGGTAACCACCCATTGATGATGAGGTATTGGTATATATCATACGGCCTTGACACATG
Source organism: Iris pallida (assembly GCA_029216955.1). Taxonomy (NCBI): domain Eukaryota; kingdom Viridiplantae; phylum Streptophyta; class Magnoliopsida; order Asparagales; family Iridaceae; genus Iris; species Iris pallida. Next base: position 12,462,391 of record JANAVB010032619.1, read on the forward strand.
CTTTATCACGTGTTGTGAGTCACATGTAGGACATGTACTAGCGTAGTCGGCTGGCCACCGATACGTCTGAGGCATGCGACGGATAGGAACTGCCAATAGAATTGCATGCTAGTAGACTTGGCAGTTACTAGAGGTTCATATTAGTCATGGAAATAATTATACTAGGCATTGGGTGGGGAGAACAATACCTGATGTATGGGCTTCTATTACACTTTTCCTTGTAACCTGGAAGCTCCGTTGAAGATACGGGTATGCTTACCCCCTCAGGTTGGCTACTGACATTCTTGAACGTTATGCGCTTGGTCACTGGTCCTCATGAGGGGACTATACCAGATCCTATTATCATCCAGGGCTCATGCGTCGAAGGATTGTATCTCAACTGCATGTTCACAGTAGAATGGTTTGGAACCCTATTGCATGCATCACTTTATTTTCTATTATATATCACAGTTTATATGGCATGATATTTTTTGTATTTTGTTACGTCCCTCTGAGGACCTGGTTATCTCTCTAGGGTTAGACAAATTCTCGTAGGTGTATGAAGCGGTATTGGATCATTCCTACATCGATGACGAGGCATCTCCTGCCGATTTTTAGTTTATTTATACATTGAGACATTAATGGACATCTTATATCTCTTTTTCTTTCTATTTTGCGGAGGTTGGACTCCGATCATTTGAGACTATTTTTCATAGTTGTTTGGAGTGGATATGTCCACCCGGCTATCTCTTTGATACACTTATTTATTCTGGATTCTTACATCTTCTGTGTTAAGCTATGATAAGATTAGATTATTATATTCTGGCCTATGATTATTTTATATATATAGCTTATGTATGTATACATGGATTCCATATATTATAGTATTCTTCGTATATGTGCAGCTGACACATCTATGTACTTGATCCTAAGTATTTTGGGACTCGGGCGTTACATGATATGGACGTAGTAAATATGGGTTAATGGTAGAGCTTTCCTACTCCGAGGTGATATGAACACGGTAGGAGTGAACTCGGTAGGGATATATATAGAACAACTCAAAGGTGATACGGATGTGGATGTTCTACGATTGACGTGCAACAACGCGGGAATTATTGTATGGGATATTTACTCAGAGGTAATGTGGACATGGTAATCATAGTAATGAGCATGATCCTACATAGTATAGAATTTTGCTTTGTGGGGTGTAGAGAATCAACTCATAGGTGATGTGGACATGGTTGTTCTCCTACTGGGGATGCAATGGAGCAACTGGGTTCCAGAAGCACTTGATTGTCCAAGAAGGGGAGTGAACTTGGTTATCAGGTTCATAAATTCTCTTGCTGGAAAGAAGGAAGTACAATCTGAAGGATGTCAGGAGTAGTATTTAGAAACTTGTCGTTGATGTACATCATGAATAATTTCTCATTAGGTTGAGCGAGACGGTAAGCACCATTTGAGTATACCATCTCTATGATGAAGGGTCCTTCCCATTTAGGTTCGAACTTTTTCGGTGTCTTGTGAGTCATTACTATCGGTCTACTGACTGCCAGAACTAGGTCGCCTACTTGGAAAGTCCTCTGTTTGACTCTTCTGTTGAAAGCCTGTGAAATGCGAGCTTGATAAAGTTTGATGCGCTGTTAAGCCAAGAGGCATTTTTCATCCAACGCTTCCAACTCTTGAAGGCGGCAACGTTGATTGTCTTCTTCCGTCAGCTGGTTCATGATCGCCACTCGGAGTGAGGGTATCTGGATCTCTAGAGGCAGTACTGCTTCGCTTTCATAGACCAAAGAGAATGGTGTATTACCAGTCGGGGTCCGTAACGTCATGCGATAGACCCAAAGGCATTCATCGAGCTTCTCGTCCCAGTCGCGCTTGTTGGATGATATGACCTTTTTTGAGTAGCTTGACGATGGTTTTATTAAAAGCTTCAGACAATCCGTTTGCTGCCGGATTGTAGGCGGTTGATGCCACATTCTGAATACGATTCTTGTCATAGAATCTACTGAATGCATGGCTGATAAATTATGGACCATTGTCATGGATGATCCTTCGGGGTACCCCAAAATGGTAGATGACATGATGCTTGATGAAGCTGATCACCTTTGAGTTTTTTACCTCTGTCAATGGTACTGCTTCTGCCCATTTAGAGAAGTAGTCGGTATTGCAAGATAAAGCGGTATCCCCTAGATGAGGAAGGGGTGATAGGCCCTACTATGTCCATGCCCCAGGCTTCAAATGACCAAGAGACGACCGCAGGATGTAGAGGCTCTGACGGTCTGTGGATGAAGTCGGCGTGTAGCTGGCAAGCACGACATCTCTTTGCATACTCGACAGCGTCGGCCATCATAGTGGGCCAGTAATAGCCTATATGTCGAAGTCGATCTTGTAGTTTATGACCTGATTGATAGACTCCGCATGTTCTGTCATGAGCTTCTCAAAGAGCTTCGGCTACTTCTTCGTTTAATAGGCATCGAAGAAGAAGTCCATCGTAGGAGCGTCGGTACAGCATTTTAGTGACCATATCGTAATAGAACCGGAGCAAGCGTCTTCTGACTGAGACTGCTTATTTTGGTCCTCCGGAAGGATTCCGTAGACGGCAAAGTCGATAAACGGGAACCTCCAGTCTCTGATGTTGATTTTGGAGTCTGTATCCATGACATAAGTTGTCTGCATGCACAGATTATTTTTGGGGTATGCCAAATCTCGGCCTACCACTATAATAAAGTGTTGCGTGCCGACCTGTGCTGCTAATGAGGCAGCAAAGCCGGCCAGAGCGTCAACTTCTAAGTTTTGTAGCCGAGGCACATCTTTTATAAAGAATTCAGTGAAGGTTGAGATGATGTCCAACGCTGCTTTGTGATAAGAGATCTGGTCTTCATGGTGGACCTCGTATTGTCCTCGAACTTAATTGACGACGAGCTTCAAGTTACCGTAAGACTCGAGGTGTTCTACCCCCAGCTGTATTGCTAACTGGAGTCCTATGATGAGGGCATTGTACTCTACAATATTGTTAGAGCACGACTCTGAAAGGGAATAGGCACACTGGATGACTAACTTATCGGAGGAGATCAAGACTACCCCTACTCCAGCGATAATCTGGCCTTTGGGGCCTCTTCTTGAAGCACCATCGAAGAACATCCGCTAGACGGGATTTTCTTTGATAACGTTTGATTCTCGCACTTCATCTGGAATGTCCTCATAGAGTCTTGACGATTCCGGAATTAGGTGTGTGGCTAGGAAGTCGGCCAGTGCTTGGCCCTTGACAGCCTTTTGCGAGACGAATACCATGTCATATGATGTCAATAGTATCGCCCAAGTAGCCAATCGGGAGTTTAGAGCTCCCGGCTTTGTCATGAGGACTCTGAGCGGATTGATTCGGGAGATGACATGAATTGTCTGTCCCGAGATATAATGGCGAGTCTTCTGGATGGCGAACACCAGAGCTAGACACTCCTTTTCGATAGGGTTGTTCCGATATTTGTCCCTGATCATTGTCCTGCTGAGGTAGTAGATAGCTTGCTCGTGGCCCGCATCATTGTTTTGAGCCAACAAAGCGCCAAAGGAATGGTCCATTGTGCGAACATAGAGTAGAAATGGTTTTTTTTGCGATGGGCGCCACCAATACTAGAGGGCTCGTCAGATAAGATTTGATGTTGTCGAAAGTTTTTTGACATTCTTTCGTCCAGACATAGGAGACTCCCTTCTTCATGAGCTTGGTGAAGGGTGGCATTTCCCTGAAAGGTTCACGATAAACCTTCGGATGTATGCGAGACATCCCTGCAGGCCTCGAAGTTCTCTAAGGTTCTTCGGAGTGTCCATGTCAAGGATGGCTTTAGTCTTCTCGGGGTCGACATGGATGCATTTTGTAGTGATAATGAAACTCAAGAACTTTCCACTAAAAACCCCAAGAAAGGATTGGCAGGGTTCATCTTGAGCTGATGTGCATGCATGAGATCGAAGATTGTCTTCAGATCTTATAGGTGATCACCTCGAAGATGGCACTTGACGGCGATATCGTCAACATAGCATTCGAATGTTTTGCGGAGGTATTAGCGAAAGATGGTGCTTATAGCTCTTTGGTATGTGGCACCTGCATTCTTCAGGCCAAAGGGCATTACTGTATAGCAGTAAACCCCTTTTGGAGTCCTGAACGACGTGTGCTTTTCATCGTCTAGGAATATCTTGATTTGGTTGTAGCTCGAGTACCCATCCATGAAGGACATGCTCTTGAAGCCACATGTATTGTCGATCATTACGTCGGTGATCGAAAGTAGAAACTCGTCCTTCGGGTAAGCCGAATTAAGGTCCCGGAAGTAAATACAGACCCGGATCTTCCCGTTCTTTTTGGTGACGGGGACGACGTTGGCTACCCACTCCGAATGTTGCTCTTTACGAATAAACCCGCTGCCCAGGAGTTTATCTACTTCTTTGTCAATAGCGTCCATAATATTGGGACGGAAGCGTCGCTGTTGCTGCTTAACGGGCTTAGCGTCAGGTAAGATATTAAGCTTGTGCATTACGACTAGTGGGTCGAGCCTCGACATGTCTTCGTAACATCAGACGAAGACGTCGATGTATTCTTTGACCAGTTGGACCAAAGATTCTCGATCCTTTTTTGCCAAGATTTTGCTGATAAAAATAGGTTTGGATGAAGATCTATCCCCGAGGTCGATCTGCTCGACTTCGTCTTCGGTAGGGGTTCTCGTAATTCAAAGCGATATTCCTATTGTGCGCCTAGGCGTTGAGCCTAGGGTTCTTTTTCAAAGAACTCTATTGTTTGATTGTCGTCTTCATCTACTGAAGGATGTGCAGATGTCATGTTGGCTGACAGCACCTTCCTGAAGATTGGGCTGATGCTGGTGTCGGAGTCCTAAGTTGAAGCCTCATACGAGTGAGAGTGTGCGACGTCTTCTGCTTCTGAACTTTCTGGGGATGTTGGGGGCGTGATGTAGAGCACCCCCCGTCGAGTACGATGATAATAGTCTTGTAGCTTCCCTTTTGGAACAGGGAGTCGTAAGGGAAGACGTCGGCCCTTGCCATAATTTAAACCCTAGCCGCTTTTCAGGTTGTAGCCTATCTTTTGGATGAGATACTTGGCTCGATCATTGTACCGGCAAATTTGTATTCTGCCGGTGTTCTGGCTCCGTCGGTGGAAGGTCTTGGTGACGCTCGACTTTGTGGAAGATGATAGGTTTCTCGTCCTGGTTCCGAGGTGGGACTATATAATAGACTCCTTGGTACAGAACGACTCAATTTACATGATTAATAGTCGTTATTTGTGTTTGCAACGACCGTAGAGCATTATCTTGAGTATACATGGCATTCCAATATGGAAGACTAGAATAATTGAAAGATACCCTTTTATTGATAAAATACGGGATCTTGTTTCAAGGGATTACATCATCAAGGGACGGTGCATCCACATTGGCGGATATTTACTCTTCCAGTTCTTCGTCAGTGAGTATTGGAGCAGCCTGAGGTGGTTCGGAAGAACCTATTTGGAGCTTGGCCTTTGTCGGCTCTGGTGCCGATAGAGATACGTGGGCCTTCTCTTGAAGCTTAAGAGGGGCTGAAGACTGAGGAGGTCTGCCTTTAAGCCACACCTTGAGAGGTACCTCAGTTGGTATTCCGGCGACTGGTGCCTTCCCACGTAGTTTTGCTACGAGAAGAGCCGACATTTGGAGAGGCTTCCCCTTGAGTCGTATCTTTAATGGGGCTTCAGTGGATGCTTCGCCTAGAGAAGTTAGTACCCTCCCGCGAAGTTTGACCACTATAGGAGACGGTGTTTGAGATGGCTTCCCCTTGAGTCGCACTTTCAGGGGAGAATTGATTATCATTTCTGCCTCCAAGTCATCTTCGGCTTTGGCTTCATCATCGGCATCGTTGGCTTCATCTTTGAGATGAATCGACTTGTACAGATCAGAGTCAGTAAAAAAGGCCTCAATCCCTCTGAAAGGGTCGACATCAGCGAACTCTGTTCGGACTATGCCGTTGGTGGATACGTACTTCATACATTGATGGAGAGTGGATGGTACCACCATGTATTCGTGTAGCCACGGCCGCCCTAACAAGATGTTGTAGTTGACATCCGCATCCACAACATAATAGGTCACTTTTGTCTGGAGATCACCGATATGACACTTCAGCCGGATCTTCCCCAACAGCTCACTCTTGCTGGCGTTGAAGCCACTGATTGTAGTGTGGGATGCTGCCAGACGATGCATCGGGATGCCCAACGTTTGGAGCAGAGCTCGGAGGATAATGCTGAGAGAAGACCCCGGGTCGATCTGCATTCAATCTACCTTGATGGCACCGACATACCTTGTGTAATACAGTGGTCTGTTGTGCCTGTTGTTCTTGAGCAGCATGTCTTGTTGAGTGAATATGATGTTGGGGATGATCTTCTCCATACTATGGCAGTGTGGACATGCTGTTGGATCATCCTCAGGCTACTTGACCTGACTGATGAAAGACTCAGCATCCTTCAGGGCTTCGTAGAGAGCCTCCCAAGTATCTTTAGACAAGTGAAGGAGCTCGAACAAGGACAGCCGAGCTGGAGTACTGGCAAGTTATGCCAGTATTGTCACGACCCGTACCCGCTTTTCGTATACGAGACGTGTCCAAGCCAGCCTACGTCGCAGAGTCGGCGGTAGAACGCTGTCACGGCCAAGATGCTCAAAATCATAAAATATAATATTTATTGCTCATTCACATTTCTAATTGATTACAAGTTTACAACATTTATATTTAAAGAAAATACAAGGTTCTTACAATTAATGAAAATGATACCACTTCTATCTAATTTCTAGATTTCTACCCGCAAGTACACCCGTCTCTCCCCATGCTAAGTGAAGCCACAGCTAAACCTGAAAAATGTTGGTTTCCAGTCAGAAATGGAACAAGCACACAAACCAACGACAAATCGAAAACACAATAGAATTCACAAGACATAAAAATAATATATGTGAGATAATCTAGAAAATAAGACCGATATCATGATAAATTACGAAAGAAAGTAGATAACTCTACAACATGATATATCAGCTAGAAAAGGAACATGTAACTAGGATGACATGACAAATGGTGAAGAAAACGAGAAAAATAAGTAAAGACAACTATC
>JANAVB010032619.1:12471426-12498926 GCA_029216955.1 Iris pallida
GGTGGATTGAGGGTAACCTCTCAAGGAAGACAGGAATGTATCCAAACCTTGGGATACAATTCCTAGTTCTCCCGTGAAAGGAACTCTACTACCCGATTTGTCGGGTAGAGTTGACTCCACCATCCAACTCTCGTGTATAAAGGTCTTTCTACCATCTAAGGAAGACCCTTCTATCCCACGAAGAGTTCTGAGTTGTCTGATTTACGCGTCAAAAGCGTATGAGCTCCCTGATGTAGATGTCAGCAGGATATTCTCTACAGCATCCACATCCCCAATGCCAGTTCTGAAGAAAATTTTCAGCCAAGTTTCTGTAGAAAGATCAACAGAAATCATTCAGTGTACATTTATCAACAGTGACAGGCGTGTATTGTTCAAATCAGAAACAAGAAACAGAAAGCCTATCTTCAACAGCAAAAATAAGTGCACATATTACACTGATTTACCTTCAAGTTTGGTGCTAAGGATTGACAAACTCATGTTTGATACAGTGCGCAGAAGTCGAACATTAGAAGGCATTGCTTTCCTGTTTGAGAGTGAAATCTCCCAAAAATTTCATTCTCAGAGAAGAAGAAGGAATGGGAGATGAGTATCTGTGAAACTCTTCCATCTATTTAAAGGGCAAAGTACAAGTCTATTCTTGGAAAAGATCCGCATAAATAGCGCTCGTAAACTGTGGAATGAGTGTCACGTGTGCTTTGGAAGACAGAGCAACATTGGAAACAATCAAAGACTGCTAATTAACATTCTTCATTAAGGTACGCAGATCAAACACAAAAGTTGTACTTCATTTCTTAAGACAGGCACTGATGGCCTTACAAAAGACAAGACGAAAAGAGTACAACAAAAGCATAAAAGTTACGCTCTATTTTCTAGAGCGACTGAGCTTGGTGCCTAGTTCTTCTACGCTCCTAACTCCCAGACAGTGCAACAGAGTTTTAAACATTTCACGCTGCTCTATGAGGCTGTGCCCATCAGAAGAGGACGAGCCATCCAAGCCAAAATAGCTCAAGAAATTCTTGGCTAGTCGCAAGGGATCATCTTTGAGCTCGAAGACAAGGGGCTCTGGTTCTTCACCCCCAAAAGTGGGGTCACCATGGGAACAAAAGCCCAACTTGCGTGCTTCTTCCTCAGCTTTCTCCTTTGGTATCATATTGACGTAAGATGAAGATTAAAAATGAATCTTCTCCCTGTTTATATCAGAGTTCGCCGGCGATTCATATTCCACCATAAATTGGATATAATCAGTCTCGGAGAACGAAGAGTCATTATGACATTTAATAAGTTTATTTGGATGTTTTCAAAGAACTTCGAAGTCTTTTCGACTTCCAAAAAAGTTTGGAGTCATCTCAGCGTGACTAAATCCATTTTATCATCTCTATTTTCAAAGTATTTCGAAAATTTTGAAGTCTTTTCAATTTTTCAAAAACTTTGAAGGGGGTTTTGTAGGCCTCAAAAATGAAAGTCACGCTGAGTTGATCAAAACGGAGTCAAAAGTCACGCTCAGTTGATCCAGATAATATAAATAAATCACGCTGGGGAGACAGCTCATCATTTGTCAGAGAGTAATTATGACTGACAGCACAACAGTCGAAGAATGTCTTTTCGTATGCCACGTATGCACAGACTTCGAGAGATCATCGCCGTCTATTGCATGATTTTCGAAATCTTCTTCAGCAAGACTCAGCCTTCGTCGAGTTGGCGTACCAAAAGGGTTTCTTGTCATTTAATGCGACTGACAAAGCAATCACTGTCAGAGATTTTGTGTCAGTCGAGACACGCCGAATCAAGACAGCTGGCAGTTCTATCTCAAGTCTGCGTGTATCTGTGATCTTCATCTCAAGTTTGTGTGGATTCTAAAGTTTTCTTCCTCAAGTTTGCGTGGATTTTTGAGTTCTTTGCCTCGAAGTCTGCGTGGATCCTGAAGCTTCCTGCCCCAAGTTTGCGTGGATTTTGAAGCTTTCTATACCGAGTTCGCGTGGATTTCGTCTTCAACAAGTTTGCGTGGATTTCATCAAATTGGAGTACGTGGCAGCCATGCCGCTGATCTCTCGCCTGCGTGTCCTGTAACTTGCATACGACTCATGCATGATTGCCATGTGTCCAACAGTTACAGGTCACGTCCAGTAACTGCTCACGGCCTTGCGTATGTTAAATCCTGCGTGATTTTCAACTAAGCACAGGCTGTGAAGATAGTTATCTTTTCAGTTATTATTTTTGACTCTATAAATAGAGTTCTTTTTCTCATTCATTGTACAGATACATTGATATCTACTGTCAAAATTTTGAGAGCTTTTCTTCTTCGTATAGTCCAAGGGATAAAGCGATCGTCTTCTAGATCGGATTCCTACAGTTGTAATTTTCCCAGAAATACAACAAATAAAGAGAATTTCTTTATGGAAAACAACTTATACTTGTTGGGCGGGGAAATATTAGAATAGGCATGTGAACATACCCAAATACTGGAACCACTCCCTTGGAATTATACTGGAATGATAGCCGTCTCACACCCGGCCAGGTGTGTGATGTGTCGTATTACCTACAGCCGTTCACATGTCAATTTTGATATTTTAAAACACTGTTAGAGTATAGGCTGTACTCACCCTGAAATCATTGATCACATTGACTGGGACCATCCCGTACTGGACTCATCTAGTATTAGATTCGTCTGGTACTGGACTTTCGTTGGAGTCACACATGTCTATATTACAGTCTGGACTCATATCATGCTACTCTAGTTCAGCTAGATTTTTATTTTTCAGTCTTTATTGCCATGCTTCTCTTCTTGTTTAGTTATTTTCCTTTCCTTGTACCTTAACTGTTCTATATCATTACCTGTATAAAACTGCTATATTTCATCAATAAAACTGTTTATAACTGCTTTATAGTTCTCTGTCATTTAATTGGGATTTCTTGATGAGTTGTACTCGTTCCTGTCCTGACTGGACCTGTTGAAATTTTACAGATATTTGCCCTGAGGATGCATGCCCTACATATTATGGACCCGGAGACGGAATGACTACCCTTGGCCCCGACTCTCAGGAGTGATCGGGATTTAGTTTAGTAGACTAGTATCTGTTTCCATGTTGAACTTGTTATAGAAGTTTTGAGACTTGTGTAGTATTTGAGATTTGTTGAGAGTTGTTATTATTTTAGTAGTTGTTCTTCTATTCTAGTATAATTCTCCTGTGTTTATCTTATCGTGCTTAGACTGTGATTGAGTTCAATATCTTATACTTGTCCTCCGTTCGGAGTTGATCATGATGAGTACTTTATATATTGCGTGAGTTGCTGGTTAGATAGTAACCTAGGACAGCGCTCTACCGTCGACACTGCGGCGTAGGCTGGGCGTCGTTACGTACTCGTACCCTCACAGTGGGTGTGGGTCGTGACACATTTTTAGTGGTGGCCCATGCAGGTCGAGAGTCGCATTAGTACGATATCGTGGTAGTACGGCGACTTGGTTGTACTGCTGCGAGCCTGTGATAGGATTGAGAGATAGGCTTTAACGGAGAGGTACTCAATCACAGTTAGGAAAAAAAATTCTGCTTCAATTCATGCCATCTACATATCTTACTGACTTGTCTTCCTTGCAATAAACTGTCCTCCTTTGATTTATCGATTCCTGCTAAGTATTGACTTCCTTTTCGATCTGTCTTCAGGATGGAGTGAGACACGATCACATCGCTCTGGTACAGTAGCCGCCGAAGAGGGGTCTACCACCTCTCGTCCATTGCAGCAGCCTGTTGAGACTGTAGCACCTTCTGTTCCTGATCAGACTGGAGCTACTGTAGCCATTGGGGGTATGCCTCCACTTGTTCAGAGGACGACCCCAGTCATTCCTGAGATGTTTCGGCAGCAGCATCAGCAGCCACCTGCAGGGACAATTGATGCCGTTCAGCTGTTGGCTTTCTTCAGGCAGTACATGGAGGGTCAGCAGAGCCAGCAGCAGAGGCACACGGCAGAGCTCAGCAGAGGCATTGATCTGGCAGTGACGGCAGTGGAGAGAGTCGTAGCTCAGCCAGTGGCAGCCCCGCAGCCGTACCAGCCACGGAAGAAGGGCATCCAGGACTTCCAAAGATGCACCCGAGAGACTTCAGAGGGACAGAGGGGATCCTGTATGCCGATGAGTGGATCGAGCATATGGAGGAGATCTTCAGGCTGGCTGAGATCCCGACGAGGCTCCAGATAGAGGCAGCGGCCAGTATGATGCAGGATCTGGCCCGTACATGGTACCAGACCGACCCGAGGGTTGGCACAGCAACAGACTTGGGCAGCATTCAAGAAGCTGTTCAAGGAGAAGTTCTTTCCAAAGCCGTACTGGGAGCCCTCGAGACCCAGTTCGAGGCCCTAGCTCAGGGGACCCAGTCCGTGGAGGAGTACGCAGGAGAGTTCTGCCGCCTGAACAGATTTATGGAGGACTTGTCGGAGACGACGAAGGCTCGGAGTTTCCGAAAGGGCTTGGTAAAGGAGGTCAAGTCCTACACCAAGAATGCCCACGGTGCTACATTTGAGAAGATCCTGGTGGACGTACTAGCTGCAGAGGATGATCTTGAGCTTAGGCTCAAGAGGGGGCGAGACTCCCAGGGTGGTAGTAGCAGCGGGGGTCAGGCCAAGAGGCCCCATGTGCAGGCTCAGCAGGCACAGGCACCAGTGAGAGTGCAGCAGGCACAGCATCAGCATAGAGGATAGGACCGCGAGGCCCAACTTGTGCCTACTGCAGGAAGGCAGGGCATGTCTGGAAGTCTTGTAGGAGGAGGCTGAAGGTTTGTCTATTTTGTGGGTCGGGTGCTCACAAGATGATAGATTGTCCCACTGCACCTCCTTATGAGGGAGCTAGGCCACCTGTAGCTCAGCACCAGAGGGGTAGAGCTTTTGCGATGGCGGTCGAGGAGACCGACGCTGCAGGTGATGGGTTAGCAGGTTTGTCCTTTTCATTCTTCCTTCCCACTTTCCTGTGTGATTCTATTAGTACCTGCCAGGATATTGTTTGTGATTGTTAAATAGTGTAGCTATCCTGTTCGAGACTGTGAAATCACGACCAGTAGGATTGTGTTGCTTCGACCCTGATTTGCTGGAGGTTTGACCTAGGAAGGGTATCATCTTAATTTCGAGGACGAAATTTTTTTAAGGTGGGTAGGATTGTAACACCCAATTTTCCAGATGAGGGTATTTTTGAAATTTTATAATTATAATTATTAATTAAGGATGTTTATTTTATTATGATTTTTAGTGATTTTTAATATTTTTAGTAGAATTATTTTGGGCCTATAGTTGACTTTGACTAGTGTTGACTAGAAGACTAACCTAGTGACTAACCTAGGTTAAGACCCTTGGTTAGGTTAAGTAAACTTGGTTTGACCTAATTTAGTGAAGTTTAAGTCATTGGAACTTGTTTGGAGAGATTTGGAGTTGATTTGACTAATATGGCTTATGACTTCATAAGTCATGATTAATGACTTAGGACTTGGCCCATGGCCCATAACTAGAAGCCCTAACCCTAACTAAACCCTAAATGAGCAGCCACATAGGGATCCCCACCCTATTTAAACACTTATTCATTAGGGTTGCCTCTTTTTATCATTCCAACACTTGGAAAAAAGAGGTATTCTTCCCCCTTCCAAAAATTTCCATTTATTCATTTGATCTCCTTTTTCATCCTAGTTTCTTGCATTAGGTTCTATTTCTGTATATTTTATAATTTGGAGGTTAATCTCAGCTTTGGGCTCATTTGGAGCATTTGGCCATCAAGAGGAACACCCCCCATTTGGAGCTTTTCCATACAAATTGCACCTATAGGTAAAACTCCTCAAATTGATTTAAATTGTTGTTTTCTTTGCATTTAGGGCTAGATCTAGGAGTCCCCTAGCTGTCCCTGGAATTAGGGCACAATTCGTGTCGATTTCGTGTCCGTATCGGACACGTATCCATTTGATAGGCTAGGTGTTTGATAGAATGCCCCTTAGGAAATTATTTTCGATTTTTGAAAATGTAATTAAATGGATTGATAGATCTTGGTATGTACATTAAATTTTGCGAAGAGTGTTAGGTATTTTGGTGTCTGGTTGTGTCGGATTTTCGTGTTGGACACGCTGTGCACACACGTACACTATGTCCTGCTACTCGGGGTCAATAACTCCCGACACAGGACACGTGGACACGCCATTTTTGCGAGGATCTTGGGGCATCGACTGCCACCATCCTCCCAAAAAATGGGAGCACGTGGTTGCGTGTACGAGGAGAAATCCTCCTCGCACTGGCCGTACTGGCCGCGCGCGCAGGCTGTGCACGCGCAGAAACGGCACTGATACGCGTTCCAAACTCTGGACACGAGTCACTCGGACACGTTTCAGGCACTTGAGTGTGTAGCCCTACTCTGGGCGAACACATGGACACGTGCACGAGGAAACTGGTGTCGTGTGTCGTGTCATAGGTCGATCGACACCCGTGCACGATGATTGTTCTATGTGCACAGTCCTTTTGTGCACTGTTTTGTATTTTTAACTCGTATGGACACGTTGTGTCCACTTTGTGGACACAAACCACTTGTGTAACATGTACACATCATGTAAATGCTTTACTAACCATCAAATTGTATAATTAACTTAGTTTTTGATTTCGAAATTGGATTCCTCCTATTCAACTGATACGCAGTCCAGTTTCCTTTTTTCTAATTTTAAGGTATAAATTAAACTGTTTTCCTTGATGTTAATTATCATGTAGATTCCTATACATGTGTATTAGGACTTGCTAGATGGGTGTTGCATATTAATTTTGGTCTTGCATTTGATAAATAGGATTTTGATGGTGGAATGATTCATGACTGATACATGCAGTCTTTCAAGTTCTGTTTTGAGTTCTTTTTAACTGATGGCACACACTGAAATTTCTGAGTTTTCACATCATTTAAAACCTGACATTCACCCACCCATGTATTAGTAACTGTTAGGTTGTTATGTCAGTTGTGTTAACTGTCATTAAAAAATTTGGAACTGTCATTGCCTTGTTGTTTCACTGAATAGCTAAAAGCCTGAGCCACATGGACATAACATCTGAACACACACATTAGACACTCATACATACCTGTATACATCTGAGGATTACATGAAATTGTTGAGGATAGCAAGGTCATGGATTTTGAGTAGGGATTGACAGTTAACAACACTATTAGACTGAACAATGCTCACTGTTATTTGAATGTCCTTGAACTTCAAATTCTGATTTTAATTCCTTCCTTGAGAACTGAATTGATTCTTACATTTCCATGTTAATTCCTGAACATTTTGTAGTTCATGTTAGTTGGGGTTATCCATGTTATAGGATTTTCGAATTGGATGATGTATAAATGCATGTACAAATACCTTAGCCTTGATGGTACTTATCTAGATGATATAGGTTTATGTAGATAGAGATAGAGGGGTATGGGGTATATGTGATATTAGTTTATGAGTTGTGTGATATTAGAGTTGTGAAGGGTTGGGATGCAACCTGCCTTGACCTTGTTTCAGAGCATTACAGCAGCAGGGCCATTGGCCAATTGCTATAGGGAGCTTGTGTGTGGCCAATTGGCCAATGGTTTAGCAGTTAACTACCTTAGCCTTAGGCCTTCAGCCATTGGCATTTTTGGTTAGGACTGAATTACAAATGGCATCAATTATGAGAAAGTGAGATGGGATTTGGGTATGATGTGAGGGTCTAAACATGGATAGGTAGTGACAGTGTGTTGAGCTTGGGGCTGGCCTAATATATGCAAGTGCAGCAGTAGCAGGAAGACCCTGCCTGCAGGCAAGCATAGCAGCAGGCAGGGTGAACATCCAAATTTGTGGGGGTTTGAGTATGTAGCAAGTGTTAGAGGGAATAAATGTATCAGTTGAGTTGGGATGTGGGAGTAAATTTGTAGGCCACATCAGTATTGTATAGGGGTCAACTGGTTTATAGGTTAGAGTGAATAGAGGATGTTGAATGGAACAATGTGGGCAGTAGGAGGAGAGCCCTGTGCAGTGAACAGGGGGTACAATTAGTGTCAAGTGTATAGTGATAAATATGGAAATGTACCAAGGGATACTTTCTGTATGTACCCATATTTAGGTTCAGCCTCTTGTCCAGTCCAGATTGGGGAGGATATGTCCCATGTATCTGTCCCCATATCAGTCAGTCTTATTTCTATTGTCTTAGCCTTGAGCATTCATATATGTCTGCATCGGTATATAGTTATGTCATATCTAGAGTGTGTATTATGCATATTATAAGAGTATTGTTGATATAGGAAATACATGTATGTATACCTATGAATGACCTTGTGACATGAGCATATGTATATATACTATGTATATGCATATTGTAATGTACACATAAATGCATGAATGTTAGGAATGAATACTAGTATGTAATAGGATATGCATGTATCCTATTTGATGTAATGCAAGTATCTATATATAAAAATATGTATATGTATGATATATATATAAAGTATGCATAAATGTGAGTGTAGTGTATTATGTATTGTATATATGCCTAGAATGAGTTTTAGCCTATAGGCTTTGTTAGTTGACCTTAAGATTGACCAATGGTTTAAGGTTGACTTGGTTTGACTCAACAATTGAGCAAACCCTAGAATTGACCAAGGTTTGACCCAATAGTTCAGGATTGACTAGATGTTGATCAGGATTGACTTAGAGTTGACTTTGTCCTAGATTGGCCTAGAAATCATGTAGATTGCATCGTAGACTTCATTTATCTTATTTTAAACATATTATAACATGTATTCCTCTGTTTAGGACATTGTGACCTGTTGCAGACATCTGATATTATACTACTCTTTTCAGAGTACCAGGCGAGTACATTCTCTGATAGTTCTTTCATTTACTTGTCAATTACTGTACTTCAGTTCTAGATAGTTTTATGTGATTCTTACAACACGTATGGATATTTCTGGATTCATGTATGCGACACACATACCATCTGTCTGGCCTCTATTTTCTGGAACCACTACTGGCATCACCTTCTGGAATCACTACTGGAACCACCTACTGGAATCACCCTGGAATCTTTTGCTGGTATCATTATATTTGGCTGGATTTATCCCGATTTCTCGTGTCGTTTCCTGGATTCACTTGTACTTGCTGGGCGGGAAATATTAGAATAGGCATGTGAACATACCCAAATACTGGAACCACTCCCTTGGAATTATACTGGAATGATAGCCGTCTCACACCCGGCCAGGTGTGTGATGTGCCGTATTACCTACAGCCGTTCACATGTCAATTCCGATATTTTAAAACACACTGTTAGAGTATAGGCTGGACTCACCCTGAAATCATTGATCACATTGACTGGGACCATCCCGTACTGGACTCATCTAGTATTCGTCTGGTACTGGACTTTCGTTGGAGTCACACATGTCTATATTACAGTCTGGACTCATATCATGCTACTCTAGTTCAGCTAGATTTTTATTTTTCAGTCTTCATTGCCATGCTTCTCTTCTTGTTTAGTTATTTCCCTTTCCTTGTACCTTAACTGTTCTCTATATCATTACCTGTATAAAACTGCTATATTTCATCAATAAAACTGTTTATAACTGCTTTATAGTTCTCTGTCATTTAATTGGATTTCTTGATGAGTTGTACTCGTTCCTGTCCTGACTGGACCTGTTGAAATTTTACAGATGTTTGCCCTGAGGATGCATGCCCTACATATTATGGACCCGGAGACGGGATGACTACCCTTGGCCCCGACTCTCAGGAGTGATCGGGATTTAGTTTAGTAGACTAGTATCTGTTTCCATGTTGAACTTGTTATAGAAGTTTTGAGACTTGTGTAGTATTTGAGATTTGTTGAGAGTTGTTATTATTTTAGTAGTTGTTCTTCTATTCTAGTATAATTCTCCTGTGTTTATCTTATCGTGCTTAGACTGTGATTGAGTTCAATATCTTATACTTGTCCTCCGTTCGGAGTTGATCATGATGAGTACTTATATATTGCGTGAGTTGCTGGTTAGATAGTAACCTAGGACAGCGCTCTACCGCCGACACTGCGGCGTAGGCTGGGCGTCGTTACGTACTCGTACCCTCACAGTGGGTGCGGGTCGTGACAGAAAACTTAGACATAACTTCGTGTACGTTTGTCGTATCGAGACAAAACTTGTGCCAGCAGGACCGTATCATTTTTCTGGTCCTGTGTGCCAAGTTTGGTCCGATTCTAAGAAGGTCGACCGGAACGCCTATTTGGCGGGCCCGCGACCCGATCCAACAGGAAAAATTGTGCATGGCCTACCGGAATCCAACTTTAGATATATGGTTGGGTTCATCTCCTCAAACCAGATCCATAGACATATAGTTTGACAAATTTAGAGACAACAGATACTAGCACGCATTTTGGTGCAAAACGGGTCCAACGACGGACATTATTTTGACCCAAAATTACGATTTTGCCTATGTTCCAGAATTGGACTTTTGGACAGGCGTTTTCTAGATATATCTTTTATAATAGGAACGTTCTTGAAGTTTGTTTCAGCATCCGGAGCCGTTCATGGATTTTGAGATTCATTGCTGACGTACTTGAATGTTGGATTGTTATTCCGCACCGCCAGGCAATACCTTGCCACCTTACTCTGTGATTTACCTTATCTTATTTTCAGTTATTTATTTTGGCAATACTTATCTATTGTTAGTATTATATCACTGTGCATCCAAGTCACACTTGGGTGCAAACGACTATATCGGTCGTTTTACTTGTTTATTTTATTCTCTTGTATTGACTTAGCCTAGTAACCACCCATTGATGATAAGGTATTGGTATATCTCATACGGCCTTGACATATACTTTATCACGTGTTGTGAGTCACATGTAGGACACGTACTCGCGTAGTCGGCTGGCCACCGATATGTCTGAGGCGTGCGACGGATAGGAGTAACTGCCAATATAATTGCATGCTAGTAGACTTGGCGATTACTAGAGGTTCATATTGGTCATGGAGATAATGATACTAAAATTGGGTGGGAAGAACAATACCTGACGTATGGGCTTCTATTACACTTTTTCTTGTAACCCGGAAGTGTCACTGGAGATACGGGTATGCTTACCCCCGCAGGTTGGCCACTGACGTTCTTGAACGTTATGCGCTTGGTCACTGGTACCCAAGAGGGGACTATACCGGATCCTATTATCATCCAGGGCTTATGCGTCGAAGGATTGTATCTCAACTGCATGTTCACAGTAGAATGGTTAGGAACCCTATTGCATGCATCACTTTATTTTCTATTATATATCATAGTTTATACGGCTTGGTATTTTTTGTATCTTGTTACATCCCTCTGAGGACCTAGTTATCTCTCCATGGTTAGACGATTTCCCGCAAGAGTACGGAGCGGCATTGGATCCTTCCTACATCGATGACGAGGCATCTCCTGCTAATTTTTAGTTTATTTATACATTGAGACATTAGTGGACATCTTATATCTCTTTTTATTTCTATTTTGAGGAGGATGGACTTCGATCATTTGAGACTATTTTTCATAGCTGTTTGGAGTGGGTATGTCCACCCAGCTATCTCTTTGATACACTTATTTATTCTAGATTCTTATATCTTCTGTGTTGAGCTGTGATGAGATTAGATTATTATATTCTGGCCTATGATTACTTTATATATATATATACAGCTTATGTACGTATACGAGGATTCCATATATTGGAGTATTCTTCGTATATGTGCAGCTGGCATGTCTACGTACTTGGTCCTAAGTATTTTGGGACTGGGGCGTTACATGTTTTTATGGTGGCCCATGCTGGTCAGAAAATATTTTTGGGTTACATGACTGTGCCCAACAAGCCTGCATATAGGAATATGAATAGTATCCCATCCAGAGCTACTACCTCCTTTGACTTACAAACCTTTCAAATTCTTTTTGATTTCTTGAATCGCCTTCTGTCTAACCTTCCTAACATTATCCTATTTTCGTGCCAGCAATATGAATCTATGAAGCGGACGCACCATTACCTTGACCCCCAAAGCTGGTGATGCGACTACCCAAGAGAAACAGAACCCTCTGATGACCCCGGTGACGCCGTATCATCTAGGACAGCAAGCTACCACGATCCCGTCGACGGTGCACCAGGAGACTCAAGCACCCCCAGCCAACCAGACTGGGCAGACCACTGTAGTACCCCTAGAAGGGAATGTGCCCTCTACTACACCACTTCAGCCAAATTATGTGACTCAACCAGATCAGAGAATCCCAGCTTCCCCAGCAAGAATATACGCCACTTCCTCTCCAGTCCCCATCATCCGTACTAGTTCCTTACTCTAACGAGGCTTCAGTGGTAAGGTTCTTGCTAGGGTTATTGCAAGTGCAGCAACAACAAAATGAGTTTGCAAGGAGTATTATATCGGTAGCCCTAAACAGGACTCTATCTACCCTGTCAGCCTTAGTACCAACCAGAGACTCAGAATAGGCTGAATAGACATCCTAAAGCACAACAACACCCTAGAGCAACAACATATCCCGATAAGGAGCTTCCTACATGTCGCTTTTGCCATAGGAAGGGTCACGTTATGAAGAATTATCGTCGTAGATTGGGACAGTGTATGATTTGTGGTTCCAATTATCACGAAGCCAGAGATTGTGCGGGGACACAGTATACCTCGCAGCAGCAGCAGCAAGGAGAACGACTATATCGGGCTTGAAAGAAGCCTACCTGCAACTACTACTGCGAAAAAAAGGGACACATCAGTAAAGATTGTCGAATCCGTCATGGTTTATGCTTAAGATACGGATCAAGACAACATATGATTAAAGATTGTCCCGAACCACGAACTCAAGTGCATGATCAGCAGACTCACAGGCCAACAGCCCCGGCACTTTCCACACCTCGACCATTTCAGCATGTGTCGAGGCTCATGACACCAACAGTAAGAGCACTACGTCCACCATTACCTCCACAGCGATTGCAGTTCCACAGGGCGAGAGCATAGGGCCCTAGTCAAAAGTATGGGCAGGCCTTTCACTAGCAGTAGAGGGTACAGAATCCCTAGGAGAAATTATAGCAGGTATGATTTTAGTTGCTACGTTCTTGCTATTTGCCTTATTTAACACTGGAGCCACACCGCACTAGTTAATCATAAGCCTAGTCATGCATTTTCCATCATACTCATCCCTTCCTAAAACATAGATCCATTGTTATTACCTTTAAGTTGTTGATAATGGTAAATGACCAGAACATATGACGACCTCGGAACAGGTATATATCTTCCGTCAAGAAATTGTGCTATCAGTAGGTACATAACTAATTATTTCTCACCTGGAGTTAGCTGTTTCGGTTACATTACTGTACTGAATGGGCCTGGATATAGAATTAGAATCTAGGTACCTTATCCACATACTTGACCTCCATCCTTGATTCTATTTGAACCCCGTTGATTGCCTTTAATTACATCTTGCCTGATTTTCTTTCTACCACAAATATTATCCTCTCTCCCCGTATTGATAGACAGGTTAGGAAGATGACTCATACTTGGTATACGTATTTTATGTTGCTCAAATATGCTATTAGTTAAACTCTTTTAAGTTGGGTAGAACGCCTCATGATCTATCATCCTCCTTGTCCCTACGACCTTCTTTAAAGAGAACACTCAGAAGATTACCTTGACTGTGCTTATTAGTTCAATCAATGCCTTAGATAAGAAACCAGTAGGACAACTGTAGAGGCACAATCATAGGTCGAGTCTTAGAGTTTGATGAACTTGAACTACTCGTGCCTTCTTTCAACTATAATCTCGCGTACTTATGTCTTGGACTACCGTGACTAAACACCGCTATTATAGCCTAGCTTTCGCAAGCATATTCTTTATCAAGCTTTCTCAGGACATGTATTTATTGGGGATGCCCACTAACAAATTGTCTAATTAGAATCAGTGTATTATGGTCTGATCAACCTTGGTGCACTTGGTTTGCTCTTCATTTGATTATCCTACATGGATTGAGATATAGATGACTCTAGGATCTCATCCGCAACTGACTTGATAACTCTATTTGAATTATTAAATCGTCTCTGGAACCCCGTATTCTCATTTGATTCCCTCTCCCTTGAACCTATATTATTTTTTGCCTTTACTGATTTTGAAAAAATAGATGCTCGTATTGAAGGAAGATAGACCCAGAATGTCCCCCTTAGTTCGACATACCATCTATAGCCATGAAAGCTATATATACAATTATTTTTATCTATTTGAAATCGAAGAACGGTCTTCAAACTTGATTCATATCTACCATATCACGTTTCCTATTACATCGTGTAGTATTCTTCTATAATCAAAATTTGAGGTATGATATCCCGACTTGAATCATTATAACTTCATTAAACCATAAAACTGTGACTTCGTTAACTTCTGGAGATGAATTACGGAAGGATACAGATTGTAAAGCCCCTCTATATTTTAGGATGTACTAGTATTGCCGATTGATTAGCATAAGTGGTTTCCATTAGGACGATAAATCAGTGCCTCATGAACACCCACTTTCTATTTAGATCTTTTGGTACTCCCTACCGTGACTTTGATATTCGGAGTGCAATATCAGCTATTACCTTCCAACAAATTTTATGTGCAAAACCTAGACGAGGTCACCTACATCTAGGTATATCATGTCCCACTCCAACATGTCCCCTTGTGCTCTATTTTTTATGATACAACTTTCAGGTCAAAAGGGTTAACTATAAGCCCTACCGTAATGCCGATGTGCTTCCCTACTTCGATTAGAGACCCAATCTCGACTCGATTCTTTCAACCCAATATATGGTTATGATCTACTCGAGGTCCACTATGCACATGCCTTCGTGTGCCACTTAGTTGAGTTCCCGTATGCCACTTATACACAAAAGTCACGGGAGGCACATTTTTAAACTTACGTCACCTATCTAACCAATCCGACTCGGAACTAGCCCAACCACTCAAGTTAGAACCTGTTCTGGGCTACCATAACCTAGTAAGGATGGTATAGATTGATCCTACGAGACTTTGGTTGGCCGACATAGATTAAACCCAATATGAACTTCGCATGTACTATTTTCCAAGCAATATCTTTCCTACTTTGCTGGAGCATGACTATATTTGGGCAATATGAAAATGGTAAATTTTCTTTAGAATGTGATTGACCAAAAACACCATAGGAAGAACTGGCTCTTTGACGTTTGTGACCATGGTATAAAGGCCCAATATTCTTGTGCCACTCTTTAGAAATTTCCCTCCTTAGAAGTCTTGTCAGGACGATTTTCACGGGTAGCCAACTTATATAAGTTGGGTAGAGCCTTTAACCAAGAACACTTTATCTTTTAGGTAATGAAGCCAATGAGGGTTCCTTGTATGACCACCCACAATTGTTCAAAAGATAAATGTCACGCCACAGAACCAAAATACTGGAGAGCGGGGGCAGACATAGCCAGCTACGTATATGAAATAGGATCCATCTCGCTATACGGTCACGGCTGTCTAGATACATGAGGGTTTACTACAAGCCAACAGTCTTCTATGGTCAAGAACAAGCCTAGTGTCTCAATCATAAGCAAATAAGTAAATGTTACAAGATGTATGATCATTAAATATACAATAATAAGGCGTCCCAAATATTACATATTCAGCTGATCATGAAGCTAGTCGTTACAAAATGTTAGGACTAGCAAGAGTTTAGTCATACATGATCAACCCTAGGATTTGTCAATCATGTTACAGCCCGTAGGCAGACAGTAATTGCAATCGAGCTAAACAGGTGCTCGTCGGCTAAACGCCTCAAAAGAATATTTTACAATAAAGTGGGAGATCAAAAATAAACCCACTCGTTGCCAGGGTTCCGTCTAGTGGCCACCATCTGGCTGGAAGGTCGGTAGATCCTCTGGAGCTGCTCTGAAATCTGGCCACACAAAACCAGCTGGGTCAGACCCCAGAAAGGGCAAGTGCCACAAAGGAGGCTTCACTTAGGAACTAAAACCAGCAATCAGCACAAGAGTATAAATAAAAGTAAGAACTAGAAATAAAGAAAATACATCAGGATGATATACGACGAGATAACCATGGAGCTATTCAGATAACCAGGTTACAACCCGTAAATCAAACAAGGACCGGGGTTGTAACCCTTCGTCTGAACAGAACTTGGAATTCTCACCATTTATCGGTAAAAAAATACAAGCATTCTGGTCATACAGTAATCAGGATCAGGGTAAGACTAGACTGGTTAGACTCCATCCAATTATTTCACGGCCAAGCAAGAATTATGGCTTGATACTTTAACTAACTAGGGTGGTCACAAGCATAATTACTAACAAGATGCAGTGAGATTATTCCACAGCCACAAGCCCTGCAGACCATCCAGGTTACCTGGGTTAAAAGATTAGAGTTGAATTCAGGTGGGTACATCATCCAGGAAACGAATGTACCCTTAGGTAGCTTGAAGGGTGCAACACATGACAGTGTGCTAGAATGTACCCTACTCGACGGTAGGCTACAGATCCCAAGGCATGCCCAGGTAACGGGATTGTATATAGCTGGGAGATCTCTTTATGACTAATGTATTAATCTAGTTATTTAGACTTAGTCCATTTCAGTAGGTACTCCTGACCGTGGTACTCAGGAGTCCCCTCCTAGACATGATGCAAGACAGGACTGAATTATTTATACAAGCACAATCGCCCACAGTGTCCAAATTAATTATACAGGTCATGTCATGTCAGGTAGCCGTCGCAACAGCTTATCAGATATATCATGTCAGGTTTAACATGTCCAGTTTACTTGTCAGGAGTGCACCGCGACGGGCTACTATCCTGTCATGTCAGGTTAGTCATGTCAGGAGTGCACCACTACGGGTCACTGTCATGTCAGGCTCAATTATCATGTCCAAACATATCAAGTAAATTCGTGATTATCAAGTTTATGACAAAGACGTAAGATAATAAAATGGACATGAATATCTAATAAAATATCAATACACAGGGCTATAGGAGAGCCATACGGCTAAGGCATAGCGGCCAGGAATGATCTCATGCGGCTGGAAGAGAACGGCCCATGCGGCTGAATAGGGTCAGGCGCATGCGGCTAAAAAGGGAAGGCTTATGCGGTCAAAGGGGTATCAGTCATATGCGGCTCGGAGATCCACTCAGTCATGTGGCTGAAAAAGATAAGACATATGCGGTCAGGAGGATAGAGAACACATGCGGCTAGCGGGGATGGGTCCATGCGGCTGGCTGACCAATCAAGTACATGCGGTCGGGAGGAGCAACCCATGCGGCTGCGGGGGGCAGTGATCTATGCGGCTCGCGAGTGTTGAGTTCATGCGGCTCGGGATGGGCGAAGTCCCATACGGCTGGACTGGGAAGCTCAGTCATGCGGTTAAGTAAGAAGGACTTCATGCGGCTAGAAGGAATACTTGTCGTATGAACTTGTCATGCGGTCAAGTCAAGACAATAGTGCATGCGATTGGAACTGACATGCCGCATGAATGTTCATGCGGTCAAGTGCTACCATGCGGCTCGGGACTGTGCTTCTTCTCCAAATTTCTGAGAAGAAGTATACCATAAGCCATGGCTTCCAAGATGCATAACTCTATCATCCGGAGCCCAAATCCGAACTTTCATAGGTCAAAATGGGGTAGAACGAAATTCTCTAGAACATGGAACCATCAAAACTCGAAAATAACAAGATTAAGTAGATCAAAACCTAAGAAATCCGAAAATAAGGTAAATATAGATCTACAAGAATCTTGCCATGGAAAGTGAAAATGCCAAGTTCTAAAGTAAGTTAGAATGCTGTAAGGAAGAGAATGAAGCAATAAAATTGGAGTTCCTCCATGAAGCAAGTTGCACTTGCCTAGACCTCTCTCTCCCTCTCTCTGGTAGGTGAAGAATTAAATGGAAGAAGAAGAAGAGGTTAATGAAGAGAGAAAGAAGAATGGGTTAATAAATGGTAGTGGTGGAAGGTAGGGGTTCACCCTTTGGTTCGTAATGAACCAATAGCAATCCCAAACCGAATCAAGCCAACCCGAACCAAGAATAACCAAGCCAAACCAAACCAAGAAGATATGCAAATACAAGATAAAATACGTATACGTATTCCAAATACGTAATACGAACAACAGGCATTACAATAAAGGCATGACTTTCATGTGTTAGTGTCCTTTGTTCGCCTTTGCATTGCATACCACCCCCTTAGTTAGTTTTAATTTCGAGGACAAAATTTCCTTAAGTTGGGTAGAATGTAAAACCACTAATTTTTTTATAATTTTTATATTTATTTTAAATATTATTATGGTAATTCCTATCTAGTGTTTAGTTAGTAATTTATTATATGCTATATATTGCTTACAATTTATACTGAAAAAATATATACCTTATAGGTATTTGTGAGTTTTGGGAAATATAGAAATTTTTATAAATTTTTATGGTGTCTATATATATATATATATATTATTATATATATATATATATATATATATATATATTATTATATTTTGTGTAATAGAAATGAAAATAAAAATGAAATAAATGAAAGAAATAAAGAGTAACAGTACATTTAAGTCACAATAGTTTTAATATTGGATTTTTCTTAGCTTACACTTACATATATATATGTATAGGGAAATAGGTAAAAAGAAAAAGGAAAAAAAACATAAGTTGTTGTTCACTTCGTGAACAGTAACATCTGTGTCCCGATCCCCCCCCATGTTCCCTGAAGCTATAGGAAATTGGAAGAGAGCCCAATTTAATCTTTCAAACTACAAAACCAGATCTTCCACAAATCTTATCATTCAAACCCTATGCATAATCTCTATCCAATCTAAAACCTAATCTAAATTGAGTTTAAATTCGAGTGTAAATCAAACTTAAATCTGTATATATTAAACGAACTCACACGAGTAGGCTTCCAGAAATACAAACAAACCTTCGAGGAATTCCCCCAATCCACAGCACCGACACTCCTGCCAATTTTGTACACTACCTCCATCAACTGAGTGCCGCCCCTGATGATCGGAGTTGCCGAAGCACAGTCCCGACCGACCTAAAACAGGGAAAACCCTGTTCAGTCGACAGCAGGTGCACAACTTCTTCCCTTTGTTATTTTTGCCATACTAGACTATTTCCTCCGCCATCGACTCCTACGGAGAGACTACATGACCCCCTTGAAATACCAGTAAATAGGTTGGGCATAGTTGTATAACCAGCCCCAAAAAATCGACATAAAGTCGAAAGAAAAACGAGTTAAAATAGAGTATTAGGCTGGCGAAACCCTCAGTTTGGAAGCCAGATTCTGAACCAAATAGTAGGGTTTTCAAAAATCTAATTAGAAACAGTCTAAGACAACATATACGAGAGTAAAACCTAGTTTGTAGATCATGATTTCATTATGTAGACATGAAGTTATTCAATTGTAAAAATCAGAGAAAAATTAGTTCTTAAACTGAAATTTTCAGAAACTTTTCCTGATACGGCGTGCGCCCCAACAAACCTGGCGATATGGTCGTAACCCATAAGCATCGAAAGGCATATATGGATGTTATCGATATGTGGGAACTGACGGAACTCGATTTCGTTGCGTGTGCGCGACGAAATCAGTACGTATCCGTCAAGATACCCCCGTATCGATCTTTTGCAAACATGGCCATAACTTTGTGTATGTTCTTCATATCGAGATGAAACTTGTGCCAGTAGAACCGTATCATTTTTTTGGTCCTGTGTGCCAAGTTTGGTCCGATTCTGAGAAGGTCGACCGGAATGCCTATTTGGTTGGCCGCGACCCGATCCAACGGGCAAAATTGTGCATGGCCTGCTGGAATCTAACTTTGGACATATGGTTGGGTTCGTCTTCTCAAGTCGGATCCGCAGACATATAGTTTGATGACTTTAGAGACCATGGATACTGGCACGTATTTTAGTGCAAAACGGTCCAACGGCGGACATTGTTTTGTCCCAAAATTATAATTTTGCCTATGTTCTAGAATTGGACTTTTGGATAGGCATTTCTAGATATATCTTTTACACCAAGAACGTTCTTGATGTTTGTTTCAGCATCCGGAGTCGTTCATGAATTTTGAGATTCATTACTAACGTATTTGATTGTTGGATTGTTATTCCCGCACCGTCAAGCAAGATACCTTGCCACCTTACTATGTGATTTACCTTATCTTATTTTTAATTATTTATGTTCAGCATTACTTATCTATTGTTAGTATTATATCACTGTGCATCCAAGTCACACTTGGGTGCAAACGAATATATCGGTCGTTTTACTTGTTTTATTTTATTCTCTTGTATTGACTTAGCCTGGTAACCACCCATTGATGATGAGGTATTGGTATATATCATACGGCCTTGACACATGCTTTATCACGTGTTGTGAGTCACATGTAGGACATGTACTAGCGTAGTCGGCTGGCCACCGATACGTCTGAGGCATGCGACGGATAGGAACTGCCAATAGAATTGCATGCTAGTAGACTTGGCAGTTACTAGAGGTTCATATTAGTCATGGAAATAATTATACTAGGCATTGGGTGGGGAGAACAATACCTGATGTATGGGCTTCTATTACACTTTTCCTTGTAACCTGGAAGCTCCGTTGAAGATACGGGTATGCTTACCCCCTCAGGTTGGCTACTGACATTCTTGAACGTTATGCGCTTGGTCACTGGTCCTCATGAGGGGACTATACCAGATCCTATTATCATCCAGGGCTCATGCGTCGAAGGATTGTATCTCAACTGCATGTTCACAGTAGAATGGTTTGGAACCCTATTGCATGCATCACTTTATTTTCTATTATATATCACAGTTTATATGGCATGATATTTTTTTGTATTTTGTTACGTCCCTCTGAGGACCTGGTTATCTCTCTAGGGTTAGACAAATTCTCGTAGGTGTATGAAGCGGTATTGGATCATTCCTACATCGATGACGAGGCATCTCCTGCCGATTTTAGTTTATTTATACATTGAGACATTAATGGACATCTTATATCTCTTTTTCTTTCTATTTTGCGGAGGTTGGACTCCGATCATTTGAGACTATTTTTCATAGTTGTTTGGAGTGGATATGTCCACCCGGCTATCTCTTTGATACACTTATTTATTCTGGATTCTTACATCTTCTGTGTTAAGCTATGATAAGATTAGATTATTATATTCTGGCCTATGATTATTTTATATATATAGCTTATGTATGTATACATGGATTCCATATATTATAGTATTCTTCGTATATGTGCAGCTGACACATCTATGTACTTGATCCTAAGTATTTTGGGACTCGGGCGTTACATGATATGGACGTAGTAAATATGGGTTAATGGTAGAGCTTTCCTACTCCGAGGTGATATGAACACGGTAGGAGTGAACTCGGTAGGGATATATATAGAACAACTCAAAGGTGATACGGATGTGGATGTTCTACGATTGACGTGCAACAACGCGGGAATTATTGTATGGGATATTTACTCAGAGGTAATGTGGACATGGTAATCATAGTAATGAGCATGATCCTACATAGTATAGAATTTTGCTTTGTGGGGTGTAGAGAATCAACTCATAGGTGATGTGGACATGGTTGTTCTCCTACTGGGGATGCAATGGAGCAACTGGGTTCCAGAAGCACTTGATTGTCCAAGAAGGGGAGTGAACTTGGTTATCAGGTTCATAAATTCTCTTGCTGGAAAGAAGGAAGTACAATCTGAAGGATGTCAGGAGTAGTATTTAGAAACTTGTCGTTGATGTACATCATGAATAATTTCTCATTAGGTTGAGCGAGACGGTAAGCACCATTTGAGTATACCATCTCTATGATGAAGGGTCCTTCCCATTTAGGTTCGAACTTTTTCGGTGTCTTGTGAGTCATTACTATCGGTCTACTGACTGCCAGAACTAGGTCGCCTACTTGGAAAGTCCTCTGTTTGACTCTTCTGTTGAAAGCCTGTGAAATGCGAGCTTGATAAAGTTTGATGCGCTGTTAAGCCAAGAGGCATTTTTCATCCAACGCTTCCAACTCTTGAAGGCGGCAACGTTGATTGTCTTCTTCCGTCAGCTGGTTCATGATCGCCACTCGGAGTGAGGGTATCTGGATCTCTAGAGGCAGTACTGCTTCGCTTTCATAGACCAAAGAGAATGGTGTATTACCAGTCGGGGTCCGTAACGTCATGCGATAGACCCAAAGGCATTCATCGAGCTTCTCGTCCCAGTCGCGCTTGTTGGATGATATGACCTTTTTTGAGTAGCTTGACGATGGTTTTATTAAAAGCTTCAGACAATCCGTTTGCTGCCGGATTGTAGGCGGTTGATGCCACATTCTGAATACGATTCTTGTCATAGAATCTACTGAATGCATGGCTGATAAATTATGGACCATTGTCATGGATGATCCTTCGGGGTACCCCAAAATGGTAGATGACATGATGCTTGATGAAGCTGATCACCTTTGAGTTTTTTACCTCTGTCAATGGTACTGCTTCTGCCCATTTAGAGAAGTAGTCGGTATTGCAAGATAAAGCGGTATCCCCTAGATGAGGAAGGGGTGATAGGCCCTACTATGTCCATGCCCCAGGCTTCAAATGACCAAGAGACGACCGCAGGATGTAGAGGCTCTGACGGTCTGTGGATGAAGTCGGCGTGTAGCTGGCAAGCACGACATCTCTTTGCATACTCGACAGCGTCGGCCATCATAGTGGGCCAGTAATAGCCTATATGTCGAAGTCGATCTTGTAGTTTATGACCTGATTGATAGACTCCGCATGTTCTGTCATGAGCTTCTCAAAGAGCTTCGGCTACTTCTTCGTTTAATAGGCATCGAAGAAGAAGTCCATCGTAGGAGCGTCGGTACAGCATTTTAGTGACCATATCGTAATAGAACCGGAGCAAGCGTCTTCTGACTGAGACTGCTTATTTTGGTCCTCCGGAAGGATTCCGTAGACGGCAAAGTCGATAAACGGGAACCTCCAGTCTCTGATGTTGATTTTGGAGTCTGT
Source organism: Iris pallida (assembly GCA_029216955.1). Taxonomy (NCBI): domain Eukaryota; kingdom Viridiplantae; phylum Streptophyta; class Magnoliopsida; order Asparagales; family Iridaceae; genus Iris; species Iris pallida. The sequence continues at coordinate 12,494,414 of JANAVB010032619.1, forward strand.
ATCCATGACATAAGTTGTCTGCATGCACAGATTATTTTTGGGGTATGCCAAATCTCGGCCTACCACTATAATAAAGTGTTGCGTGCCGACCTGTGCTGCTAATGAGGCAGCAAAGCCGGCCAGAGCGTCAACTTCTAAGTTTTGTAGCCGAGGCACATCTTTTATAAAGAATTCAGTGAAGGTTGAGATGATGTCCAACGCTGCTTTGTGATAAGAGATCTGGTCTTCATGGTGGACCTCGTATTGTCCTCGAACTTAATTGACGACGAGCTTCAAGTTACCGTAAGACTCGAGGTGTTCTACCCCCAGCTGTATTGCTAACTGGAGTCCTATGATGAGGGCATTGTACTCTACAATATTGTTAGAGCACGACTCTGAAAGGGAATAGGCACACTGGATGACTAACTTATCGGAGGAGATCAAGACTACCCCTACTCCAGCGATAATCTGGCCTTTGGGGCCTCTTCTTGAAGCACCATCGAAGAACATCCGCTAGACGGGATTTTCTTTGATAACGTTTGATTCTCGCACTTCATCTGGAATGTCCTCATAGAGTCTTGACGATTCCGGAATTAGGTGTGTGGCTAGGAAGTCGGCCAGTGCTTGGCCCTTGACAGCCTTTTGCGAGACGAATACCATGTCATATGATGTCAATAGTATCGCCCAAGTAGCCAATCGGGAGTTTAGAGCTCCCGGCTTTGTCATGAGGACTCTGAGCGGATTGATTCGGGAGATGACATGAATTGTCTGTCCCGAGATATAATGGCGAGTCTTCTGGATGGCGAACACCAGAGCTAGACACTCCTTTTCGATAGGGTTGTTCCGATATTTGTCCCTGATCATTGTCCTGCTGAGGTAGTAGATAGCTTGCTCGTGGCCCGCATCATTGTTTTGAGCCAACAAAGCGCCAAAGGAATGGTCCATTGTGCGAACATAGAGTAGAAATGGTTTTTTTGCGATGGGCGCCACCAATACTAGAGGGCTCGTCAGATAAGATTTGATGTTGTCGAAAGTTTTTTGACATTCTTTCGTCCAGACATAGGAGACTCCCTTCTTCATGAGCTTGGTGAAGGGTGGCATTTCCCTGAAAGGTTCACGATAAACCTTCGGATGTATGCGAGACATCCCTGCAGGCCTCGAAGTTCTCTAAGGTTCTTCGGAGTGTCCATGTCAAGGATGGCTTTAGTCTTCTCGGGGTCGACATGGATGCATTTTGTAGTGATAATGAAACTCAAGAACTTTCCACTAAAAACCCCAAGAAAGGATTGGCAGGGTTCATCTTGAGCTGATGTGCATGCATGAGATCGAAGATTGTCTTCAGATCTTATAGGTGATCACCTCGAAGATGGCACTTGACGGCGATATCGTCAACATAGCATTCGAATGTTTTGCGGAGGTATTAGCGAAAGATGGTGCTTATAGCTCTTTGGTATGTGGCACCTGCATTCTTCAGGCCAAAGGGCATTACTGTATAGCAGTAAACCCCTTTTGGAGTCCTGAACGACGTGTGCTTTTCATCGTCTAGGAATATCTTGATTTGGTTGTAGCTCGAGTACCCATCCATGAAGGACATGCTCTTGAAGCCACATGTATTGTCGATCATTACGTCGGTGATCGAAAGTAGAAACTCGTCCTTCGGGTAAGCCGAATTAAGGTCCCGGAAGTAAATACAGACCCGGATCTTCCCGTTCTTTTTGGTGACGGGGACGACGTTGGCTACCCACTCCGAATGTTGCTCTTTACGAATAAACCCGCTGCCCAGGAGTTTATCTACTTCTTTGTCAATAGCGTCCATAATATTGGGACGGAAGCGTCGCTGTTGCTGCTTAACGGGCTTAGCGTCAGGTAAGATATTAAGCTTGTGCATTACGACTAGTGGGTCGAGCCTCGACATGTCTTCGTAACATCAGACGAAGACGTCGATGTATTCTTTGACCAGTTGGACCAAAGATTCTCGATCCTTTTTTGCCAAGATTTTGCTGATAAAAATAGGTTTGGATGAAGATCTATCCCCGAGGTCGATCTGCTCGACTTCGTCTTCGGTAGGGGTTCTCGTAATTCAAAGCGATATTCCTATTGTGCGCCTAGGCGTTGAGCCTAGGGTTCTTTTTCAAAGAACTCTATTGTTTGATTGTCGTCTTCATCTACTGAAGGATGTGCAGATGTCATGTTGGCTGACAGCACCTTCCTGAAGATTGGGCTGATGCTGGTGTCGGAGTCCTAAGTTGAAGCCTCATACGAGTGAGAGTGTGCGACGTCTTCTGCTTCTGAACTTTCTGGGGATGTTGGGGGCGTGATGTAGAGCACCCCCCGTCGAGTACGATGATAATAGTCTTGTAGCTTCCCTTTTGGAACAGGGAGTCGTAAGGGAAGACGTCGGCCCTTGCCATAATTTAAACCCTAGCCGCTTTTCAGGTTGTAGCCTATCTTTTGGATGAGATACTTGGCTCGATCATTGTACCGGCAAATTTGTATTCTGCCGGTGTTCTGGCTCCGTCGGTGGAAGGTCTTGGTGACGCTCGACTTTGTGGAAGATGATAGGTTTCTCGTCCTGGTTCCGAGGTGGGACTATATAATAGACTCCTTGGTACAGAACGACTCAATTTACATGATTAATAGTCGTTATTTGTGTTTGCAACGACCGTAGAGCATTATCTTGAGTATACATGGCATTCCAATATGGAAGACTAGAATAATTGAAAGATACCCTTTTATTGATAAAATACGGGATCTTGTTTCAAGGGATTACATCATCAAGGGACGGTGCATCCACATTGGCGGATATTTACTCTTCCAGTTCTTCGTCAGTGAGTATTGGAGCAGCCTGAGGTGGTTCGGAAGAACCTATTTGGAGCTTGGCCTTTGTCGGCTCTGGTGCCGATAGAGATACGTGGGCCTTCTCTTGAAGCTTAAGAGGGGCTGAAGACTGAGGAGGTCTGCCTTTAAGCCACACCTTGAGAGGTACCTCAGTTGGTATTCCGGCGACTGGTGCCTTCCCACGTAGTTTTGCTACGAGAAGAGCCGACATTTGGAGAGGCTTCCCCTTGAGTCGTATCTTTAATGGGGCTTCAGTGGATGCTTCGCCTAGAGAAGTTAGTACCCTCCCGCGAAGTTTGACCACTATAGGAGACGGTGTTTGAGATGGCTTCCCCTTGAGTCGCACTTTCAGGGGAGAATTGATTATCATTTCTGCCTCCAAGTCATCTTCGGCTTTGGCTTCATCATCGGCATCGTTGGCTTCATCTTTGAGATGAATCGACTTGTACAGATCAGAGTCAGTAAAAAAGGCCTCAATCCCTCTGAAAGGGTCGACATCAGCGAACTCTGTTCGGACTATGCCGTTGGTGGATACGTACTTCATACATTGATGGAGAGTGGATGGTACCACCATGTATTCGTGTAGCCACGGCCGCCCTAACAAGATGTTGTAGTTGACATCCGCATCCACAACATAATAGGTCACTTTTGTCTGGAGATCACCGATATGACACTTCAGCCGGATCTTCCCCAACAGCTCACTCTTGCTGGCGTTGAAGCCACTGATTGTAGTGTGGGATGCTGCCAGACGATGCATCGGGATGCCCAACGTTTGGAGCAGAGCTCGGAGGATAATGCTGAGAGAAGACCCCGGGTCGATCTGCATTCAATCTACCTTGATGGCACCGACATACCTTGTGTAATACAGTGGTCTGTTGTGCCTGTTGTTCTTGAGCAGCATGTCTTGTTGAGTGAATATGATGTTGGGGATGATCTTCTCCATACTATGGCAGTGTGGACATGCTGTTGGATCATCCTCAGGCTACTTGACCTGACTGATGAAAGACTCAGCATCCTTCAGGGCTTCGTAGAGAGCCTCCCAAGTATCTTTAGACAAGTGAAGGAGCTCGAACAAGGACAGCCGAGCTGGAGTACTGGCAAGTTATGCCAGTATTGTCACGACCCGTACCCGCTTTTCGTATACGAGACGTGTCCAAGCCAGCCTACGTCGCAGAGTCGGCGGTAGAACGCTGTCACGGCCAAGATGCTCAAAATCATAAAATATAATATTTATTGCTCATTCACATTTCTAATTGATTACAAGTTTACAACATTTATATTTAAAGAAAATACAAGGTTCTTACAATTAATGAAAATGATACCACTTCTATCTAATTTCTAGATTTCTACCCGCAAGTACACCCGTCTCTCCCCATGCTAAGTGAAGCCACAGCTAAACCTGAAAAATGTTGGTTTCCAGTCAGAAATGGAACAAGCACACAAACCAACGACAAATCGAAAACACAATAGAATTCACAAGACATAAAAATAATATATGTGAGATAATCTAGAAAATAAGACCGATATCATGATAAATTACGAAAGAAAGTAGATAACTCTACAACATGATATATCAGCTAGAAAAGGAACATGTAACTAGGATGACATGACAAATGGTGAAGAAAACGAGAAAAATAAGTAAAGACAACTATCTATGTGTTTTGAAATACCAGTTTCGACATGTGAACGGCTAGGG